>DWTU01001448.1:0-13260 GCA_018251515.1 Cecropterus confusis | reverse complement strand
CGTCTATTATTTTCAGTGTTCCTATTTAAATTTTACTTTGAAGCAATAAAAAGTCTTAAAATTTTTGTACAACGCTTGAATCTTTAGGGGATTTTGTGTTATATAATTATATTTTTTAAATATTTTAACAATTTATAAAATCATTAAATTAAGAAAATAATATGTTCGTCATTACAAAGTTATGTCGATCAGAAAAAATTACATCTGTCAAAAAGATCAAGCTAACTTGTACAGGGTATAGGTGTTAAGGTTAGGTTATTACTTCATTTATTTAACTTATATTAAATGGTTTAAAATAAAACGCAACAATATCAGTCCAACTTAATATCATACAGTATCTATTTTATGTATTCTATTTATTTCTTACATATTACAATCGGTTAATACACTATTACGGTAGGAAAAATAAATATTTTTTTCATTATTCGTTTGAGTCACAGCTCGAATCAGCTTTGTTGAGACTTTTCCAAATATGCAGTAGAATTTCATAAATATATTTACAAGATAATAAGGTAGGTATCTATCTATTCATCATATTTTCACCGCGGTAAACATAATAATTATATTACTTAGCGAGCTTTTGAAATTATCAGATGTTAAGAGGCAAATTAAATATTTTTAACTAAATTTACTTTTTACCTATACATTACGTCCACCCTTTTGACTGAGATTAGAGTTTATCTAATTAATGGGGTTTTAATAACAAATACCTTAAACTATTATAGACTACTATAGAAAAATATAGGTAGGTTCTAGTTTTTTTGGCAGTTAAAGTTCCAGTTACGTAGCTCTGGAGCCAACAGCAGCCAAATGTCACTATGGTCAAAGTTGTAATCCCTTTTTAACTGGAAGTTTCTTGGTGCTCAAAAAATCGATAAATTGATCGTCATTTATATTATGAAAATTTAGAAAACAACTTGTTACTTGTGCTTTTAAACCATCGGGTAGATAGATATTATCTTCACTGAGATTCATCTAGAAAATATTACAAGCGTAAATTATTTCTAGATTTATTCCTAGAATCGATCGATAGAAAGTAAGTACATGCAGTGTTTTAACTTTTAATTTATAGATACCTTAATATTCCTTTCCATTAGATCTTGAAGTTTCTCGCACGGGCGTCACGATATTTTAAATAATTTTAAGTACCTATTTACATAGTTTGAAGTAAAGCTACTTAGTAATTTAAACAATTAGTAACGGGTAGGTATATATATAGTATAATACGTATAAATATTTGCAATCGAGTATCTATATTTTGCTTTAAAGGTGCCTACTTATAGTGATATTCCAATTTACTCATATAGTGTAATTATTGTTGTACGTCTGTAAGTAATATCAAATATAAATGACTACAAATCTACAAAGACCTTATATAAATTCATGATAAGCCTGTGGATATTGAATTATTATACAATATTATTATTAATATTTGATTTTAATACCTTTAGGTACAAGGCTATTTATTGCTTTTGTGGTGCAGTGTTCAAATGTCTCTTAATTAATAAATATCCAGATCTTAGGAATACTAATAAAGTGAATTACCTTAATCATCTGTAGGTACATTCAATTAATGGATCTACAGAATCTAAACCTGAAATGACCTGTTTCATATCACATATCCGATGTCTTCTTAATATTTCCATTTAACAATACCGACGCTAATACATTAAGGTTTAGAAAATATTATTAGGTTAAGTTCATAAATTTCCTTCGTAACAATCGTTTGTACCTATTAGAAAGAAAGTAAGAATTACTATATATTACTACTTATACGGTACAATTTTATTATCACCGCCATGAATATGAAGAAGAAGATTATGTGATCTCACTATTCGATGCTCTTGGTCACAATGTAGGTACCTTATCCTTCATTAATGTTGTATTCTTACTCCGACAATATTATTTAATACTTTAATTTAAACGCATTGCAAGCAAGCAAGGCGCTATGCTAGACCTAACTACCTATTGTTCTTTCCCTTGTATAATGTGACCATAATTATATGTAGATAGTTAAAAATCTAATTTTTCGCGAGACTTTTACTTACGTGTAGAGGTAATATAGTAAAAATATTAAATGTGGCGTCACATAGCGACAATGGCTTTTAAGAACCAGTTATAGTCTTTTCACAGCCACTTAGCGTTACCACATAGAATTTGAGCGAATGGGTAGATGATAGGTACTATTAATTAGAAGGCAACTGCGGAGGTGATTCTTAATGTACTCATCGTAATTATAGCTAAGCTTTAGGCTCTATGACCTCTCATATCCAATCTATATAAACATTCTACATCTATTGAATAAGTAAAGTTATAAAAGTCCTTTTATCTTAGTAAGATTCTTCTTCTGATAATTAATTATTAGTCAAGTTAGAGTAATGTAGATATATATAATTAATAAATAACAATTATGTGCGTCTGCTACCAGAGTAAATTTATGCAAATACTTATTGATTGTACCTGCGTGACCCAAATCTTATAAATTGAACAGTTAAGGTGATAAACATTTAACACTTATTTAAATCTGAATCAGTAGCGTGTATCTCAAACGAAAAATTTACAATTTTTATATAAACATCGAATGCTATAAACAATGCAGAAATATACAGTCGATTTGATCGCTAAGAGTCTGTGAAAATCACAAATTGAAAGCTTATGTATTTTTATTAACAGTTAATAATACTTAATTCATTCTATATAGATATCTTCGATCGGGTACGCCGTCTCTATGAACTTTTGGTAGAATCTCTGGAATGCCCTCCTAGAATAAAAAAATAATTCCGTCAATATCCACAAGATAATACATAATAGAGATATCATAATATAGCTCTACTAGTTACAAGTAAGTATTAAATATCTATTTATATCTATGCAAATATATAAAACTGAGATGGTGTGTATCTGTTTGTTACTCACTCACACAAGAACCACTGGTGCGTTTTTCATGAAAATTTGCATAGATGTAACTTATTTACCTGGTCAATGTATAGGCTACTTTTGATTTTGATATTTTGCACTATTTAAAGATGGCGATTATTTTTATGCCCCGTAGCGAAGCACTAGTACTACAGCTGGTTAGTGATAAAAGTATAGTAGAATAAATCATCTCACCCAACAGCCTCAGCGACCGGTCTCGTGGACTCCTGTCCTCGGAAGACATGGCACGCAAAGCGCTGCAGTGTAGGGTGCTTCGTAATGAATCCCAAGTAGCGATGGTCGCGAGGATGGAACGCGCAGAAAGATACGTTCTTCAGCGAGTAGAAGTAGTCGATGCAGGGACCGCTGCGACTTCTCTGCTCGAAGAAATTTAGTCATATTTAGTTTATGTAATTATAAAAATACATTTCTTGGCATGTCGGCTTGATCAGGGTGCGGTGTGAGGTAAGTGATGGTCAATGTTGAGTTGATAATCATAAATCTTGGACTAATGAAGCAAAGCCTAAACTATTTAGCAGTTTTAAGTTGTTATTTTCAGATACGAGAAAGAAAAGTAGAAAAGTTCGATAGCTATATTTCGAAAGTTTCGCTGTGATTACACATAGAGCTCTCCGGGTTAAACTTGGTCAGGTAGACTTATTTTTGAGTCTGTGTGTAAATCTATGCTAATCTCTGCGTGAGTCTAACTAAATAACATTATGATGTTAAAACTTTATGAAATGTCAATAATAATAAATGATGTTGTAACACTGTTATTTTCTATTCTTTTTGCAAACAAAACGTTATCAGCTAGTGTATATAATAAAGGTTTCTCGCCGTGGTCACACAATGATAGTACTACGTAATTGAATTCAACAGAAAAAATAAGTTTATTCTCTGTTCGCTTTTTCAATATGTATAGGAATATTTTTATGATTTTTTAAAATGTTCTGTTGTCCAGAATTGTTGGAATGGCCCATCGTTTTTAAGTTAAAATTAAGTAGCTAGCCCGATTTTGTTTTAAAGATATAATTATATAGATTTTTTTTTTGTATAACTTGTACTTACATCAGGTTTAGACCGGTCGACCATGCGTAGTCCTTGATCAGATACTTCTAATATGCAAGGCTGTGCCCCTGGTTCTCCGCTGCTTTCACCGACAATCTTCTTTACTGCTTGACATACCACTCCAGTGCCTTTGTGTGCTAGTGTTTCTACTGATCCCATGTACCTTGAAATAGTCCATAATGTAAATATTGAGACTTTATGGATTGAGAAAATAAAGAAAATATGATAATAGCTTACCCTAATAAGTAACGCTCCCGTTTAACTTTTGCATTAGCTGGATCGAAATCATTGTAATCCATATCAACAGCATAAGCTGATGGAAATATCCCTTGTTGGCCTGTTCGCAAATTAACCCCTGAAAATTATTGTTCTTATTATTTTTATGTCAAAATGAATCTAAAAATCCTTATTATGACCTAAGTAAGTTAACATAGAAGTAGATACTTTAACAGAAATTATATATTAATTACATGACGCGCTTATTGTATCCATACCAGATACCTAGATAATCAAAAGATACCTAACTGTAAAATTAGCTCGTTTATAAGCTTCATTATCTAACGCAACCTTCAAATAGTTTTTTTACCTTCGCACCACAAATCCTCTGCCTCTTTTTGCACGTAGATGGGATCACCTATTTCCACTTCGATTTCGTCATGGTGTCTCGGATTGAATTTATGTAGTCCCCTGTGTGTGGCCTCCAACATTTCCAGTTGGCTATGTGGAACTGTGGTCATGTTGCCCGCGAAGTTAATACCGCTGATACTGCAGCTTGATGAAGGCGACACTGAAAGGAATATTTGCAAATATACATTTCTTCAAATATACTTATTGTGAGTTTCAAGTTGACCCTCAAAAATAGAGTAAGATCTACGATAGTTGAAAAGTTGATCTGTGCATTATGGATATCCTCCATGTAAGTAAATGTGTAATGCTTGAATCTTCAAGTCAGTATTAACAAAACCATTTTTACCGTTTTGTTGTAATGGTGTCGGAGATAAACTCTTAGGCCCGGTGTCGATGGGCGAGTGCGCAGTACTGTGACCGCTGTCGACATCGCCCAAGCTCTGCAGCCGCTCGGAGTCTGGACTGGAATCTTCATCTAGAAGGTACCCGCACTTCAGAACTAGGAGAGGCCGACTATGACACCCTGGTCTTATAAGGAGACCAGTTAAAGCCCCTAACTCGTCTGCCAGAGATGCTGGCTGATTGCATGCTACGATATTCGCTGAAAATAGGGGAGTTGACAGTCAGAAATATTTTGGAAGCTCCAGTTTAAGCCAATTGAAGGGATACTGTGAAATGTGCCATAATAATTAAAGCCAATTTGAATTCTATGGATTCAGTACTTGTCTCAAATAAAAACGTGACTGCGAAAATAAGTGACTGCGTGTAAAATAACTATGAAATACAAGTAAGCATTTGAGACAAAGCATATTTCGTGAAAGTAACTAAAATAGCTACCAGTAGCAGTATATATTCATACTGCTGTTAAAAGCGTAGCTTAACTAAATATTATTTAAGAAGTGAATAACTTTATAGGAAACCTTCATTGAGGTAGTGTTATTGTGACTTTTAAATGATATTTTATTTCAAAAATATTACCCGACCTACAACATAAGTATTACCTAAATAAAGAAATCGTTACAAAAAATAATAATAAATTGTAATTGTAACCTTCGTTATCCTCAAAAGAGTGATCCAACGTTCGCAAATAAATTATAATCGCAATATTTTGAATTATTATTATTAATTAGCATATTGTACGTAGGTATACAAAAAGAAAAAAATACGAAAGCTATTTTATCTTGTATATAATTTGTTTGTATGTAATCTGTATAATATAATAGTTTCTTTTACGTCCTTAAATTATATACAATACAAATGTATTTATAGTGAAACAGTTTGCACATGACTGAGAAGAAATACAGTAAAATGAATTATCAAGATAGGATAGTTCTCACATGATACTTAACTATACCTAATGCGGGTAAAAAGCGCGCGTGCATTGTTGCCTTTCTATTCAAGTGATGAAGAAGTTACTGATATAAGAAATTAACTTAGGGCTTAGTACCTTAGGAATAAGTGTTTAGTTTTCTTTAATTTCAGTCAAAGAGTCCCCAGTGAACGTCGAATAGTATGAATATGAAATAAATTTATCCCATGTCCCACTGCATTGCATGAATGACCCTCAATTTAAAATTCATCAATTTTAAGTTAAAGGCAGTGTTACGCACAAAAGCCTAGAATTTAAAACTTGACCTTCAAAGTGGTTAATGGCGTTTTCATATATTTTTGTAATTTTAACTTTATTCATTAAAAAGATAAAATCAAGAACTTTGTTATTTTTTCCCTTTTTTGTTTTTGAGTTATGTTATTATTTAATCCGAGCAGCAATATACACCGTTGAAAATAGATAAATGTAGTATTTTGCCATATTAAGAGGTAATAATTCAAATCACATTTCATTTAAGACAATGCACCAATATTTATGATTTTCTATTCTTATATCTTCAAACGTTTACGGTTTATCTCTACAATTACAATGCGTGGCCTTCGTGGATAATGTGGTAGAAACCTGAGGTTTGGTTAATCGACTAATTGTAACTAATGGTTTTCGGTTTACTAATAAACAAGTTGAAACAGACTTTGGCAGTGGACCAGTGAGCACGATACTGACTCCCACGTCATATTTAAAGGAAAATAAAAATACAATTGACATACAATCTCTCCGTTTCCAAATCGGTTTAAAAAATGATAATGTATACATGGTATTAATTATAGGACAGTAGATTTGATTTTACTAATGTTAAATAAATATAAAGATATTTAATGTGATTATTGTACAATGTTTTTTAACTGATATTATAGTATGGCCTTTTACTTTTCCTTTTTCAAAATCCATAACGCGCAGCATCATTCGAAATGCCGATGAGAGAAACAAAATATAAACACATTGATCAAAATAGAACGGTCGCTGAAGCGCTGTTGCAATACAGGTACACAAATGTGGATTGATATCGCTAGCTTATATCCATCGTGACCTTTAATATTGAACTCTTCGATACAAACAAGAATAGAAAGACAACATTGTTATATACAGTGTGATCGAGTTATTATAGAAGTTCTACTTACGTTTTCGATTTTTTGGAATGTCTGGGAGTTTCCGCCTCCGTCTTTCGCCATTATTGAATGTTTGGTGACGGGGACTGCGTTGGTTATCTGCCCCTTCAGTATGAGGCATATTTGCCACCTCTGTCGGAGCCGTATTTAGCGGTTCGGTTTCATCCACGCACACTCTGTCCTCTTCTGGCGAACCACCACTCTTCGATGAGGGGGAATCATCTTCCAAGCCCACATTTGGCACTAACCTTTTGGTAACAAGAAAAACTTGAATGTTTTGTATTTGAGATTATATATATTTTACACGACGAAAGAGTTAATGTGACTGACATATTATAGACAGTCTGACGAAATTTAACTTGGTGGTTGGGTTCCACGTGCTTTACAAGAAATGGTCAGGAAGGATTACTTACGAGTAAAATGGTGTCGGAGCCTTTATATGTTGTGGTAATCTGTCGAATACACGCCGAAATTCTTCAAATTCGCTGTCGGCCATGTCGCTATTACACCTGATTGTTGAATTGTTGAAATGAAGTTGTTTGTCGCATGCGCGTATTCCTCGGTTGCAATATCGATCTTGGCGCTACAGTCTTAACAATTCGTCCTCAAAGTACGCATGACACAACGGGGTGCGCGCGCAATTTTCATCCCCCTCGCGCAAGCGCGTTACGTACTAGCAACCCTATAAAAACATGAATTAAATCATTCCTGTCACGCCATAAATTTAATGAATCAGCGGGAAACCCTTAAAAATTATTCAAATACTTAGCAGATTTACTTCACGTTTAATTTTGGGCCTGTTGATTACACTTGTATTAATTAGAAATTAAAGAAAATAATGAGTGCCTGTTAATTTTTGAAACTTAGAACTTTTTATTAATAAGCGATTTCGCGCGCGTTTCTCCATCTACTAAAGAAAATAGACTATATCTTTTTAATTACATCCCACACACAAACATGCCGACATAATATGATTTTAAATAGCTTTAAAAAGTTAATAATTCAGCAATTCTTTTGTTTTCTGTAATTAAGTTTATAATCTACAATAAACAATAAAGTCTAAACACTACTCAAAAATTCTAATATTTTTACAAGTTTTAAGAAAATTTACCATCTTAGGAAACCGTGTTACTGAGACTTTTTCGAAGAGCGAATTATAAATGCGAAAGATTAGATTGATGGATGTTATTTTACTAAATCACGCTTCCACCACTAAACCGAATCGAAATACTAAATAGATCTGGATGAAAGTTGACACACGATTAGATTATAGTCTGGAATAGTACATAAGCTACTTATTTTCCTGGTAAAATGTATAATTTCATCTATTATATAATTTTTGAACTAGCCTCAACCAAGTATTGCGAATACAAAATAAAGTGAGACTTCCATAATTTCCCTTTTGAGACGTGATACCTAAATGTAAATTTGTTTTCTGTTAATAATTAAGTGTACCTAGTATAAATCACCACTCGGAAAGCGGTGATTGATCAACATTTTCGTAATAATATTATGTTAATATATTATTAGTACGAAAATCGTAACCAATAAACATTTCTTTCATGTGAAATTCCATACTTAGGTATATCAAATTGTAAATAACATCTAAGTCTTATTAGTTCCTAAGAGATGCCAATATAAATTGTATATATTGTCAATTTTGATAATGTTCCTACTTTATATAAACGTGTCTCTGTGAGGGTATCTACTGACTGTCATTAAATAATTGAGAATTGTAATTAACATTAAAGAATTTTAAATAGTACGCATGCAATAGTACATTTTTATATGTGATAGTAGCCTTATGACCGATAGTGACATAGATACTAAGAATAGTAGCCAGTTCTCTTACTCATCCTTGGAAGGCCGGCTAGCGCACGACCCGAGAGTAATGTCAACACACTAAGCTCTACGGAAACCACTCCACGCCCACTTGGATACTGTACCTATCTTTTATTGTTATAATAATGGTAACGATTGCCACAACTGACCTATTATAACCGGTTCTATTACAATATTAGATATCTCAGTAGAAGCTAAAGACATCTCAAGTTTTAGAACAGTCTGTAGTTTTTGTGTACTACCGATTTGCCATGCAATGTTCCAGGTTCAATTCCTTGTGTTTCTATGTGTTTTATAAACTGTACGAATATCAATGCGAATAATCTGAAATCTGCCCTCCGAAGCCCAGAAACGATTGCCCATTCAGAAACAGTCACGCTCACCAAACCTTTTTTCCCAAGTTAAAGTTAAATGTGTATTTAATTGCTCAGTAGCATAATTTGCATTAGCGTAGAAGCCACGTTTAAAGCATTCGTTACAAGTCCTTGATTGCTCATAAAACGTTATTACATCTCGAATGAGATGCGGTTTAAGGGTAGAAATTAATGGTTTACCAACTATCCAGTTGTAAAAAACAATGTTGACCCAAGCCTATGTATCAGGTCCTCATGGTATTTTTATATGGCTGATTTAGTCCGGATACTTAAGTCAGCGCGTAAAGATTCATAACCATTGACGCTTTAGATTTTTGTATTTGGACTCTAATCGTAAGTATAATAATATGGTTTATTAAACCTTTACAACCACTGTTCAGTTTTTCGATTAGCTCGTACCTTAAAAGAAGTCTTAGTTAACAAATCGAGCTAACAGAAATCAGAGTTAAAAATTTTTTCATTGTAACTGAACTTGCTTTGTGTTCCTATGTACTTATACAACAAATGCCTTTGTTTTATCCTACAAACATTGTAAAGTCTATTTCGGATTCTTTTCAGTCGTTACATTATTCAGTATGCTCTAGCTGCGGTAGAAATAGATATACGATAATAGAACTATGAACGTGCAGGGTAATTCCATCTACATTCATAATGTTTTATAGAGTATAAACATGTTAAGGAAACTATTTCATCTGAAACGTGCTTTCCAAAAGTTTCAAGCATTTTTGTATGACTTTAATACCGAACATGTAAGAAAATTGGAAGTATAACTTGAAAGTCTTTCTTAGGTAGATATCTACGTTTATGAAATTCAAATATTAACAATTAATTTATTAAAGGACATTATCTACATATGTATAAGTATTACGAAACCTCAATCGTTGTAATACAACAATAAGACACTTTCCTGACTGAAAGTATGATAACAACAATATGTTATCATACTTTCAGTCAGGAAAGTGTCATCTATATATTAAAAAAGTCGTAAATAAAATCTAGTTAAAAATATAACAGAACTTAACTTTTGAACGCGAGGAATAACCAGCACAAGGGGTTCTTAATGAATGAAGTTCGTAACGTCAACTAAAATGAAGACAATCTCACAGCGGTGGAAAGTCTCCAAGGAAATTGTATTAAAAGTTTCGCTTAAGTAGTGGCAAACCGTCTTTGTTAATTCGCCTACACTAGTTTTTACTCGGTTTATTTTGTACTCAGTTTATTTCTACTTGTATACTTTGATTTCTGTTTCTGCTCTAGGTATAATTTAGGTACCTATGTAATTCTATGTATATAGCATCCAGTTGATACTGATTATTTTAACGGTTCCAGTTAGTTCCAACCTGTGTATACGTTCATTATGGATGTTAAATACGTATAATATGATTCATCGATAACCCATTATTGTCCCACTGCTGGGCACGGGTCTTCTCTCAAATTGAGAGAGTTTTAGGCCGTAGTCCACCGCGCTGGCCAAGTGCGAATTGGTAGACTTTACACACCTTTAAGAACTCGTTTTTTTAGAACTCTCAGGTGTGCAGGTTTCCTCACGATGTTTTCCTTCACCATAAAGCAGCGATAATTAATTTCTAATACGGACATCATTTTTTAGAAAAATTAGTAATGCGTGCCTGGGGTTCGAACCTCGGACCCTCGATTGAGAGGCCGATTTTCAACCATTAGGCTATCACTGCTCGATTAATGGTTATAATACGAATAGAATATTGACAATAGTTATTGAGATTAATATTAATTATTCATAGGCTAATTGATCTTACAATTACGCAGTCCTATAATTTTTCTTCTGTTTAACATACATACGTTTAGTAGGTATTCTTAAAACACTTGATTTATGCCTAGGTTATAAGACCTGAAAGCCTTGTGTAAAAATTGTACCATCACAACCATTATTTAACCAGCCTGTTCAACATTACTTATTAATTAATAAAGAACAAGCGAAATATAAGTCTTGAAGGAGACCCATATTGTTGCAGATGAATTCGTAAGTCGTAAGTCGAATGAATGATGTAATTTATTACTTATAGAAACATTAGTTACAGGCAAAATTCCTGTTTTAATAAGGCAAATAATACAGGCAAAATATAGTGACAGCGACTTATTACACCGATATAATATACCCATGACGGTCTTTGACAATTTTCAATTACACTAAAGTGCGAAAGAAGTTATTATAAGCTCCAATAACTTGAATGGGCTGTGTAGGCGTGGTATAAACAAATACGATTTCGCCGTGTTTGAAGGAGCTCTTAATGCGATTTCCTCGGAGGCGCACCCAGCTATCTTCTTGATTTGATCGGCTAGATGTTATTCGCTTTATTCATAACAATACCCTTGTGACAAAATAAATGAAGTGTCCTTTAAAACAAAATTTTGTGCGTTAAAAATTATTAATATCTACTTATATGTATTAGCACTAATATATAAAAATGAGATGGTGTGTGTGCGTGTGTTACCTACTTAATCACGGTTCATTTCAACTCTCACATTTCCATTCATTGACAACTTTAGATGGCATATACGAGATTAACATTTAATTTTCTATCCGGAAGACCCTTACCCTGCACTTCCAACGGATAGTGAGTAAAACCAATTTTTTGTCACTTAGCGATACACGAGTATTTCGGGTAGTTTGAAATAAAATAACTGTTTAATCTAGTTTAAATACAGACCACGCATATAATTATGTACGTACACCGTGGGAAGAGCCGTCATTTCGTTCAAAATTGTTAGAATAATTCAAATTGCGTCATAAATTTACTTGCATCTTTTCAAGTTCAAGTATTCCTTACAAACGGAATGTGTATTGCTATATTCTGCGTTATACGTAGGTATTATACGCGTCTACTGACTCTAAGTAAAATCAGATACAACCCTTATGCTCCCAGCCGTGACGACCACAAAAGCCTGTCTCACACACGTCACGCTATCGTTCATGCCTCGTTACGCTAACATCAGCTCCCATTTAAACTATTGTAACGACTTCATCTGGACGTTTGTGCCCGTTTTTTGATATATAATGATCTACTTTCTGTTATACTACTACTTTTCCTTCTTTACTTATGTAAAAGTTTCAATGTTACCTACTTTCTAACATTTCCATGTTTTTATTGATTTAATCAGCAGGTGTAGGTATTATGAATCATGTAATATTTAACGAACGATAATTGGTTGCGACATAACGGGGTCGGTATTTGAAAGCAGTGTATCGCTTATACTGCAATATAAGAGTGTATTCGATATTAGTCTTTTCTGGAAGGATCTATACCGATAGCTTTTTCACACTATAAATATGAAATGATTTTGTATACTCACAATATTTCGGAAACTTAAACGTTTATGGGCTTGATTGTTAATTTGAATACTGATCTTCAGTACTCAGCTGATATCCAACTTACCGTGTTATAACTAGTCATAACTAGATTTGTTGCATATCTACCTAATTAGATAACAATTTATATTTTGCCATCTGTTACATTTGCATTGTCCGTGCGGACAATACAACGTCTCAGCAAAAGGCGTGTTATGTCAGTTAAGAAAGATTTATAAAAGCCCATTAAAAATAAAGTTACTAATTTTGTCATATACGCAAAAAAACGTAATTGATAATAATTATATTGTCATTTAAGCACATATGATTAGTACCGAGCGCGCTTGTTCGTGCTTCACTAGAAAGTATATTAGCTATAAAAAGATAGCACAATCAGTTGTTCCGAAAATCTTTATGTGTTAACTATGCGTAAACATTTAATAGCCTCCGCTTACAGTAGGTACGAAGGTATATCTATAAGACTTAAAAGGAAGGTACTACCAATCTACCTAATAGCCTTTAATGGTTCACTACTAGACTTAGGTCTTCCCAAATTCAACAGTCCATCTAGTCGGAGGCGTTCTGTACTCTTGTCTCCGTTCGAGGATCTTT
>DWTU01001447.1:0-13263 GCA_018251515.1 Cecropterus confusis | reverse complement strand
GCGGCGACATGAAGCCCAGCGACAGCCCGTTGGTCGCGCTCGCGTTCTTCGCGCCGCCCGCCAGCTGCAGGTGGCGCGTCTTGCACACGAATATCCCGCCGTTGTCCAGGTACATCCGCGACTGCAGGAACGCGTAGTTCCGGTACAGGTGCTTGATCTCGCCGTTGCGGCCCGCGTGCGGCCCGTCGATCACCTTCACGATGTCCTTCTTCTGGATGGTGTTGTGTTCGGAGTCCAGGGCGACCGTGAACCGGTTCTCCCGACGTTTTTGAAGCGCCTGCGGCTTGCACTCTATGACCTTGCCCTGCATGCCGAGAACGTGGAAGTTCTCCTTTTCGAGACGCACTATTACGCCGACGGTCTGCGGATCCAGTTGAACCATGTCGCCCCATTGGAACTGCCCGAGCGAATCCACGCCGGTCGCCATGTCCGAACATAGTTGAAGATCTCTCGGCAAAACTTCTAACTCGTGCATCGTCAGATCTGACACTAAAACGACTCTGTGTGCTTCCACTCTCACGATCAAGCCGGTGTCTCCCTCGTATCGACCCGCGAGCACTTTTACGTGATCTCCCTGCTTAAAGTACTTCCGTAATTCGTTAGGTTTAAACACGAGAGGATCCTTTAACACTTCGTGCTTCGGCATGACAGTGATCATCGAACCATCGATAGCGATGATTCTTGCTTGCAAATTAGCTAAATCACCTGAGCATACTTCCACGTTGTCGCCCATTGAAAATGAATGCAAGCTTGTCGGGTCGTCTTTGGCGGGAGCTGCTAATTCGATGTCAATTCCTTCTGGCTGCTCCTCGAATCTTTCCAATTCTGTTAATGTCGGTTTTACACCTTCCGCCAAAATGGCGGACATTAAGAAATTTTTGTATAGGAATCCCTTTCTGGAATATCTGTTCCCTTCAAATATTAAGAAATCACCATCAGAAGTGACCTCTCCGCCGATGGACCGAATGGCCTCAGGATCAAAAGGCTTAGCGGCAGGGCGACGCTTCTTTTTCCGTTTCGCCGCCTCACTTTCACTTTGCACGGTTCTTAAAGCTCCTCTCAGTCTAGTGTAATCTATTCTAGGAAGTAGTTTTAAGTGCACTTGATTCTGTGCTAAATCAACATAATCTACTTGAGCTATATCATCCTTGTATAAACCTCTCTTTAACCTGACCCATTGCTTTGGTTTCAGGCCTGATTGTTCCTTGACGACTCTCAAGACATCTGTCATTTCCTTAATGGGAACCATGTCTTGTTTCCACATACCAATTCTTAGAGTACTTACATTGTCTATGATATTTTTAACATGAGTCTGCTTGTAAGCTTCAATATAAATATATCCCTTGACACCTTCCGGTGCAACAACTGATTTAATTTGGAATGGTTCTGGAGTGGATTGAAAGGTTATAAACTTTCTCATGAGCAGTAGAACTGTGGCTTTTTCCTCACCAATACGACATTTCACCATCCACAAGTTGGGATCTTTGATACCAGGCAAAAGAGTCTGCTGAGTAATTTCATCAGACATTTCTTCACCACCCTCTCCGAAATGTTTGAATGCGGCTGACTCATCTGCATATTTATTTCTAAGATACTCTTCAATTTCTTCTTCTTTCTGCGAGTCCCACAGGTTGGTGCCTCTACGTCGTCCTTCAATGTCTCTAGCCGTTGGACCAATTTCATCAACTTCATTGCCAACTATGCCCATCTCTTGAGCTCCCTCCTCCCACTCATCATCCTCGTCAACTTCATCGTCTACCTAGAAGTAGATTAATCACAATCACAATCAAATAAAATGGATATTCATTAATTTTAAAATTATGGTACATAAATATGTTACCATAGACAACATTTTTGTTCTACTAAATCTAGATTATTTTAGAGAGAGATTTTTAGATTCCAATTTTCTATTCATGAATCATGTATTGAATGTAAATAAATTATGAATAAAATAAATGACTAAAACAGTGTCTAATATCAGGTACCTCAGCTTCATCAATAATGAATCCTCCAAACCGGTTATCCTTTTTGCGTTTCTTCCTACGCCTTTCCTCCTCTTCATCTTCATCATACTCCTCTGAGTCCACCAAGTCGTCTCCTTCAGGCTCCTGTTCATCCTGGGAATATGCAATTCAAATATAGATTCATTACTTGTACTTGATTCAAAATTACTTTTTGAACATGATTTTACTTTTTGGCATTATAAATAAATGAAAAAAAAAAAAATATTTCATGGATTGTAGTGTCCGACCGAAGGTTTATTTCAAGCCGAAGCCAAAGCTGATTATTTGGCTAACACCACAAAATACGCAAATAACGCCCTTCAACTGAAGCCCAAGCCAAAGCGGAAGGTTCATAAGCCTAACAAAACTAAGTGCCAAATTGACTAAAAGTAAAAATTTTTACGATTTAAAAACTTTTCTATACAGTGATGTATGTTGATTGTGTGTAAACAACTTCTAGAACTGATAACAATTACTTTGCTACTTGTCACACATGATAACATTTGAAATAATATGAATTTCAAACACAACTGATGACCCAAACCCATAAAGGGGTGTGCTTGAACGTCTGTGGTTCAACATTTTCATCACGGAGTTGTACATTCGTTGCAGTTCCTTCAAGTTTGGCTGAAGCCAAAGGTTTTGCTGAAGGTGTATTTTTTGGCCGAAGGTGATCGAAGCCAAAGCTTTGGGCGGACACTAATGTTTTTCTTTCTATACCTCAGGGCAGTATGAAAAGCATTTTAACATTTGCATTGACTATTGTATTGACTACAGTCAAATGTCTGATAGCAGTTATCACTATGAAGCATATCAAAATGGTTGATTATATTAGCGTATAATATTTCAGGTAAGAACATATTAATTCTTGTTGCAACAATGTTTTTCTCAGCAAAAAATTTTTTTACAGTATCATAATGCCAAATAATGCTAATCATATTGGAGACTGTAACATTTGTAAACCTATAAGTAGAAGAAATGTACGGCATGGCCAAAAATTTGATGGTACTGCTAGTTGCTAAGTATTATACATAAATTCAATGTTCTAAGGGTACACTTAGTCTCATTAGTAAAACTAATTAATTACCTTGCTAGCAGTTTAAAAACATTAAACATAAATTACACAGGTTAGGTACTGGTTACACCCTCCTCCACTAATCAGCATAAAGAGTATAGTAAATCATACTCCAGAACAGTTGTGGGAATACAGCTTGCATTGTCACATTGGAAAAGAATTGTAGCCAATTGAAAAACCGAAATTATTAATTTGAATAAAAATGATGTAAAGTGTATAAAATCTATGACAAGACTTTGTCTTAAATAAACAAATAGCATTGAGTTGGAATGTTGAAACATGTCACCTCAAATCGAATTTCTAAGAGTGAACCAACTACTCCTCAATTAAAGTAGATAGCAGGGCTTGGTGATCTAATTAAATGGTCTAGGTTTAGTGCGATGTGCCTATGATAGTAAAAAGTAGCCAGTAATAAATGTAGCCATTTTTCTTTTCAATGTGTTTATCGTGTCCTTTTGTTTCATTTTAAAAAGGCATACCTCGACGTCCTCATCGCCGGAAGCTTCTTTTGCTTCGTCATGTCTGTGGCGGCTCGCGTCCGACCCAGCAGAACGGCTCCTAAGACATACGCACGGTGAACATACACGTCTTTCAATCTTATCTAATTACCCGTGGTTTCGTATTACCTGGAGCGCGATCTAGATCTGGAACGCGACCTGGAGGGACTCCGGGATGGGCTGCGGCTGCCCGACCGCGACCGGGACCGAGACCGCGACCCAGATAGGGACCTCGCTGAGCGATTCGACGCGGCACTGCGACTCCGTCTTGACCGATTGGACACCACACTGCCCGCATCTGAACCGCTCCCCGAATAATTACTGGCCTCTGAATCCGACATGTTCACTTCTAGACACCATCAAGGCAAGTTATTCACTGCATAAATATATTATTAGCGTAAATCCTCAATATGTCGAAATAATCCTAACACATCCGTAGTGTAGCATACAGAACATAACCAATAGTAGACGTGACAAAATGACAATTAAATTCAGTGTTGCTAATACGAAAAAATCCAAGTTGTTAGGCCCAACATCAAAAGTCGCCAAAAGCTCGCTATTATATTTATTAAATATAGCAAAAGCAGGCTAATTAATATAAGTGGTTGCTTAGACATAGATTTTCGCTCCAAATGTATTCACTTCTGTTGGCAGGCATCATATATTTGGGATTATACCACATTAAGAATAGTTTTCCTTGGCCTATAATTATAAACTTTATTAATTGTATGGACTTAAATTGACAACATTATTCTAGCCTACCTATTTGAGTAAATAAATCAATAACAAAAATTGAGTCAAAGCGACTCAGAGATCGATTTTTCTAAAAAAGCAAGAATCGATATTACTTGAAATGTTTTTATAGTTTTGGCTTAACGCTCTCGAACCTAAGTTTATTAGTTCGCCAAGAATCGCTTTATTATCAAATAACTATAAACAAATCTATTGGACTGACAGCAGCAGTACTACTATTAACTGTTCGTAAATGGAAGAATGATTTTTGTCTATGTTAAAACGTTTTTGTTCAATCTACGATTAAGATTCTTTTACTTAATACATTAATTCATATTGTTATCACAATTATTTCACATAAGTCTACCTCTACGTTGGTACTTTGTCGTGTGCAATTTATTCTAATAAATTTTAGTTTCTATTTTTGGATTAATAACATATTCTACAACTTGTCTATGTTTCAGACCACCAATAAAAATAAATCCTTTCTTTTGTCTATTGATTCGTCGCTGCCCCACCGACTGATGTGAAATTTTTTCTTAAAAATTCACAAATGTGATAATATTGTGAGAAAATTAAACCAAAAACGTGATAATCATTGTAAAAAAATAGTATTAAATAGTTATTTTATAAGAAAAATAAGTTAGGTGGGGTGTAAGCGTGTGGTCTCGGTGGACATCTCCGGTTGATCGGCAGAGAGCTTTCGATCGGATTTTCGCACGTCCTACAACAAACAATCGGTGGTTTTTGCAGTGGTTTCGAAGTGCGGGCGTTGTGTGGTCGCGTGTGGTGGTGGTGAGCGTGGTGTGCGTGGTGGTGCAGTGTGGTGCAGTGCGGCGGAGTGCGGCGCACGGCGAGATGGAGCAGTGAGGGCGGCAGCGAGCCACCAGCCGGGGTGTCATGTTGGAGACGCGGTCGGTGCGCGCCGCAGAATCGGTGTGGGCGAACAAGCCGCTGCCGGCGCCGCACGCCATGGCCAACTCGAGGCACGGGAAGAATGCACAGGTAACACCTACTGCCTATAACGACCTCCACAACAATTTGACTCCTATTAAAAAAATCATTCAGTAAGGTCACTCGCAATAGGTCGATTTTCGTTCAAACAAATTCTATTGAGACTGTTATGTATCATTTATACACAATAATGAAGTTAGACTGAAGTTAGTCAATGAAAGTTCTATGTAGATGATAAAAAAATATAAATTAAAGTGTTCGTAAATTACCACATTATATAAAGTATTACAAAAGAAGCAAATGGTGCTATATAATTAACAATTTATTGCTAGTCTATAACCGACAATCACTACTCATACACCTATTTAGGATTAGTTTTACATTCACAGATCATCAAATATTAGTTGACATATGACTAAAATCCTGTCCATGTTGATTAGGTTGCTGCCACAAGACCTATCATAGCAAGTTAGTCCTTGTAGTTATTCTATCTACATGTAGTTCAATTGCATGCTTGCATTTCATTAAGTGCAGTATTCATTCCAGATCAAAACAGTGCAACAGAAAAGTACACTGGTATTCTAGGCAATTAAATTCACACCTACATTTGTCATCAATAATAATTACAGCTGGAGTTAAGAATACAAGCGCTTGCAATAACCACATTGTATTGTATTGTAATAACCACACCTTAACTTAAGACCTACATTTAGAGGTTTTATAGTTGAGAAACTGAATCATGGATCATAAAGGATGTTCATTTTATAGGTAATTAAAGCATTTGGATGATTAAGTTAGCCTCAAGATTGACTGCTTAACACACATTTATAATTACCTACTTAACATCCTGTTTGTTCATTTAGGCTTGGTATAATGTAATTCATAGAGTTTTGTAGTTGGCTTTATTTGTGCTGATGAAATAAATATACGAAATAAATATACATAAATAAATCATGTGTCACCTTGAATCAAATTTTGGATGAACTTATGTAGAGTACCTTTTATAATGGTAATAGATTTAGATTAAATTTTTACCATAACCATTAAAAAAACTTGGATTTTTAAATTGATTACCTAGAGCTTATCAATAGCTGTCAAACAAAACATTAAAAATTGAAAATTAGTTGTCAAACAAAAGAGAACATTGTTCCTTAACTGCTTTGCCTTACCCTACATAATAATATTCAGTCAAAAGGTGTTTTCACCGTGTATACCTTTTGCTTTTACTTGATGTAACAATGGTTTCATCTATATTATTTGGAGATGAATTTGTTGTCAATAATGCTAGCGGGAAACATAATTATGGTAATTAACTCTCATATTGTATCAGACTGGTTTCTTTGCACTAGCATGAGCCAGAGAAATTTTTAAACATATCTTGCATAATTCAGGTCAATATTTGCATTTGTTCACTGGCTGTGAAACATTCATAAAGGTTATCTGTACAGATAAGATCACAAATATGTTATGATGATTAGTTTTTTGGGCATATTGTTTATGGAAACAGTGTTTTGATCGGGTTGTAGTGTTATGTAAAAATACATGCATGTATAAAAATGTAACATACACTTAAATTGAAACAACTATATTGAGAAGATGGATGGATCGATCTTAATGAAATGAAGTCTACATGTTACCATAAGATATGAACTAAGTATTTTTTAAATTAAATACAGTAGTAATTGATTGATAAAGTTTCAAACATATACAGGGAAAAATTTTAAAGACTATAGATAAATCTATTATTAGCTAGTCTCACTCCTCAAAATTGTTTTATTTGCATATTTATGCAATGTACAGACATGCAAATCTTTTACACATTTGCCTATAAAAAATTGATTGATTAATATTTGAACTAAATTATAGCAGCCATCTTCTACATTTCTGTTCTACGATAATAGTTTATATATAAAACCTACCTACAATATCCCTGGACAATTTTTGGCTACTAATATTAAGTAGCTAAAAATTGTCCAGGGTCCAGTTTAGCAATCACAAAAATATCTTGACTTTATAGTATGTTTAACAAAAGCAATGTTATTTTGGGTATTTATAAAATTAATGCATGGTCTGATATGCACCTAGCTGTTTTTTGTGCCATTTGTTGCCATATTCTAATTGGAATATTTGCTATAGAGGTTAAAGCCAGTGCCATCTATTGACTACATGTCAATTATATAGTAGAGAGACACTGATCATTTAGAGGTTTTTATATGATGTCGTAAATAAACACATTTTCTTGTGCTTTCATTGCAAACGCTGGCTAAACCCTACAAGATAGATCAAAATAATGTGTATTTTTGGTATTTTTTTAGTTTCCGAACTTTTACGCATTATTTAATTTGGCGATACGAAGTTCGCCGCGTCAGCTACTTTTAGAATATTTGTGTTCCAGTTTAGACTAGTAAACATTGGCTTCACATAAAATATGAGGTGGTTGTGAAGACAGTTTATGTCTATTATTTGTGACATGCATTTACAAGTTAAACAATATACTATATATACTGCATGCAAAAGTTAAATAATGAAATATCGAAATGTTTTATATTTTTTATGTACATATATAAAAGTAATTGAAGAGAATTATCAGAAACAAATTTATTTCCTTTATTTGGGAAATATTTTTGTTTACCACCAATTTACTGCCACAGTTGTAAGAAGTAACTTTCCTGGATGAATTTCTTATAATATTCTCCTTGTTACATTATTAAAAATACCTACATTATCATAACAAGCTATTTTTAATTAGCCTAGAATTATATCAGTAATTGGTCTGTAATTTAATCTGTCTGTTGTATGTTATTAAAAACCCAGTTACTTATCATTTTATGCTATGACGTCATATTATAAGGTGAAATGTGGTTCGGTTCCAGGATGACGTTTGTTACGTGGTGGCGAAGTATGACTATGCGGCGCAAGGCGCGCAGGAGCTGGACCTGCGCAAGAACGAGCGGTACCTCCTACTGGACGACTCGAAGCACTGGTGGCGCGTGCAGAACGCCCGCAGCCAGTCCGGCTACGTGCCCAGCAATTATGTCAAGAAGGAGAAACCCTCGCTCTTCGACAGGTTTGTGATGAACAATTAAGAGAACCGAACCGATTGCAACGCTTTTTATGTGTGAACGATGGGAACGGGCGAGACAAATGAGCAACATTGCAGCCTTACATGAGCGGCGCTTACAACATTCGACATTCGCTTGGCGCCGCAAGCGTCAGCGTTTACCGTAAAAAAACGAATGTATGTGATTGATCTATGGGAATATAGGAATATGAAATTTCGTTATAATTTGTACCGACATTTGACAAAATTCGCGCCACGTTGACTCTTGCACCGTCAAGCGAATTTTTCATGGCCCTCATGTTGGTACAGGCATAAAAAACATATGGAATTTTATTTCACAACTTAGTTATTCATGATTTCAGTAAATTGTTGGTAATATTCGAGTTGAGCAGTACAAAGTTTTCTATCTTTTTCATTTTTTCTTCTGTAATGACACTCAACGCCCTGATGGCAATTAGCCCTCTCAAATGAGGATTGTCGTGAATTGTCCATCTACCTTTTTGTATACTTGTGACGACTTTTGAATTATTAGTTAATATTCGTAGTAAACAGCAGCAGCCAGACTTGGTTAATATCAAACAGTTCGTCGTTAATAGTTCTCCTATTTTTCCTTGTAATGTAAGGAATTTTATTAACCCACGTTACTCAATTTTTATCATTGTCGAGTCATTCATTTGGGTCCTAGTTTGCTTGGGATGTTTTCCTTTTTTAAAACTAAAGGGTATTTTCCTTTGCATGAATAGATTATTATTATGCAAATAAATATTTTTCTTTTATATCGCGCAAACATTCTCTTGTCTCTTGATTCCAAGCTTTTATTTATTTTAATAAGAAACGCATGTAAATGAGTGGGTTGCACAGTTAGTAGTAAATGATTGACGAACTGCATGTGAAACATATACTTTATCTATTGCAAATTATTAATTAATTGTGGTTATTTCAGTAACAGGTAAAATTTTAATAAATACTAACTGAAATGATTACAGTTACATTTGAATTGTAGCGTTCGGAGAGTCAACGTGAAATATAACTTTGCCGATCATCGTTTATTTAGTTCTAGTCGGCTGGTGATTACTATGAGTGCTTAGATAAATCGAGCGCCCGACCCTCGGCACCCGATTAGCCTTCGAGTCAATCAACAATTTATAGTGGACACTTGTCAATTTAACGGGTTTTTAACATGTCAACGCATTCCGTGTACGATCTGAGCAAAGCGAGCTGCGTGTTCAACGCTGATCCTACATGGCACTGTTCGACTTACCCCAGCATCAAGAAGAAGGTGAAGAAGGGGTCCGGGTCGAAGACGCTGCCGTCGAACAGCTCGCCGGTGCGCGGCGGCGGCGCGGAGTCGCCGGGCGCGCGGCGCGTGGAGCCGGCCGAGGCGCTCGGCACCGCCGTCGTCAAGTACAACTACCAGGCGCAGCAGCCCGACGAGCTCTCCCTCACCAAGGGCACCCGCATCCTCATCCTCGAGAAGAGCAACGATGGCTGGTGGCGGGGACAGTACCAGGGGCACACGGGCTGGTCAGTACAATACTATCGTACTATTTTCGTATGTAAACATTATTAATTAAAATGTTATTGAATCTATATCTATTTCTGATATAATATAACAAATGTCGAAGTGTTTGAAGTATTGCTGGTATTCTAGTTTGAAGGGTGAGCTAAGGCAGATTTATTCATATGATTTAATGCAGGTTCCCAAACTATTTTTCTTATACATCACATTCAAAATGTAGCTGGTTTCCATAGACCCCATGCACCTACATTTCTACTAAATTGCAAAAAACTGACAATAATGTGAAGATTAAAAATGAATAAATGTGAAGGATAAATCTTTGTGGACCCCCACATATAAATTGTGAAGCCCCAATTTTTTTGTCAACACAGACCCTGTTGATTGACCTGAGGACTTTTTGAGAGTCAACCTGGACTAGTTTCGGAACTAAGGATTTAATGTTCCAAGGTAGCCTTACTATTATGGTATAGTAATATGTCTGGTAATAACTTCAGGAGTTTTTCTATTTTGGGCATTTGTATGGTGTCAGTGGGTAATGATTATCGTGTCCAGTAAATTGTAAGTATACTCGTTTGCTTATTTTGTAAATGGTAAATAAGAACTCTTGAATTATTCAAATTTTAATTAATATTTTCTGTTATACACTCCTAAAACTCCCTTTGTACTCCCAGTAATGATAGGTCGTAAAAACCTTATGCCTTCTATCAAATATGAATGTGCGTCGGCTCGCTGCTTTTTCTGGAATTCTGGCATTAATATGCAAATGGTTATATTTTTAATGCATTCGGTACTCGAATGTGCCTGGCTGTCATACAGCACGTAAAAAGGTTCTGTGTAGTATTTATTTGTATAATTTTCTCGTAATTAATCATTATGAATTACCACATGTGAGATCACGATGCTCGTTTATGTCTCGCATTATGTGATTAATATAAAGCTAAAAAGGTACTAACAATGTTCCATGGCTTTGTGACTGTATATCTATTAAGTGACTGTTGAATTGGGCTACTTAAACGTTTACTGGTGACTTTATATAGACAATTCTAAACAGAAAATCGGAATTTAATTACCTTCGTGTCGGACATGGTATTAGCTTGATTTATAATCTGTCAACTTATGTTAAATGTGTGACCTGATATTTATGAAGCCCCTGCATATTTATAATCAAGTTCAATTTTATTTATTTCATGAGTATTTCAATTAGCGGCATTAGAGCTATTGATAATTAGCACATGATTGTTGAAACGCTTACAAGAGTAACGTTGTGTGCAGGTTCCCGTCGAACTACACGAGCGAAGAGGGCGACAACGAGGACCCGGTGCACACGTACGCGATGGCGGAAAATGTTCTCGATATTGTTGTAAGTTTTTTTATTTAATAGAATCAAAGGAAATGACATCATTATTGTCAACTTCATCCTACTTTATCATTTATTGTGATACTATCACCTAAGTAAAGATACTTTATCAGATTTTTTTTTTAGAACTTTTTAGATAACTTTCAGGCATTTAAGCAGGTGTTCTTCACGATGTTTTTCTTTGCATTTATAGTATCTGTTAAAAAAAATATTTTGCATTCATTACATAGCTTGTACAACTCTTGGCCAAGTTTGTAGTATCTAAACCTTAAGTTTAAAAATTGGAAATTATTACATTTAATTCATTTAATTCATGCTCATAATTATATTATAAAGAGCCGGCCCAACCATAGGGCGAACGGAGCGGCTGCTCTAGGCGTTAAGTCTCAGAGTGCGCCTTTAGCACATCTTTGGGGGCGCCGAAGTTTATTTTGTTCTCCCCGTTGGAAAATCTGAAGCGCTCCCGGGCGGCACATTTGGCGACCCTTTACGACGTCGCCAAATTGCAGAAACAAGTTTCAAGGATTATTTAAATTTCAAGGAGATTCTATAATCGAATCTCGCTCCATTCTAAAACTTGTATCGCGCCGGCATTAATACTATTATCTTCATAATCGTCACATAATTCTAATCCGTTTCGAAATATCGACGAATCAATGCGACGGTCCGCACGTTCCAGGTGGCGCTGTACTCGTTCACGTCGAACAACGAGCAGGAGCTGTCGTTCGAGAAGGGCGACCGGCTGGAGATCGTGGAGCGGCCGCCGTCGGACCCGGAGTGGTTCCGCGCGCGCGACTCGCGCGGCCGCCTCGGCCTCGTGCCGCGCAACTACCTGCAGGAGCTGGCCGACTACCTCGCGCAGCCCTACAGGTACGCCGGCCTCTCGCCCGAGGTTCTGCCTTATGATGACGAAAACTTACCTCATACTCGATAATTTTAATTTGGCCAGGAATACCTTCAGAATCTTGTCGATTATTTCGCAGTGTTTACGCGTACTTTAAACGTTTTTTGTCATTGCGTTACTGTTTTATAGTTGGTTACGAGTTGTTACTACATATTGTATAAAACGACACTATTTTGTCTGCCACGATGAATATTTGTAGATATATAATGGAGATTTAGTTTCAAGAATCATAGTTTATGTTGCTCATACATGCCTGGTATGGCTAATCTGTTCGCTCGTCGTTAATTACAGTAATTAAACTGGTGTTTACTGTTTTTTTTTTTTATAGTGAAAAGATTACGGGCAACTACGAATGATTATGTATTTGTAGGCGGTAATGTATTAATATATTTCAATCTACCTACCGTTAAGGACTTTTTCAATGTTTATTAGGGAATTTCTCCCAAAAATTTAAGTTTTGGTAGTCAAAAACTCTACCGTGTTGATCAATTTTTAGATTAGAGCGGGTCGTGGGATTTTTATTTTTTCTGCAGAATTCGAGTATATGATAAAACGTTCCGGTAACGAGAAGGACGCAGGTCATATTTAATCAGGTGCTAGCGTGGATCTGTAATGAAACGCGGATGACGAAGGCGATCGGTGATTTAGTTTTGGAACTATCGTGTTAACTAAGGTCGAGCGGTACATACGTGTGGTGTTCCGCAGCGAGGCGGGCGAGGGCGCGCGCGCGGCGCTGGCGGCGGGCGGCGGCGCGGCCGGCCGCGCCTGGTACTACGGCGCCATCACGCGCACGCACTGCGACGCGCTGCTCAACCAGCACGGCCACGACGGGGACTTCCTCATCCGCGACTCCGAGACCAACGTCAGTCCGACACTAGCGCGTTGCCAATACGCACACGGTCACCGGCGATACGTACACGGATACGAATACGCCGGAAACATATATATACACGTACACTGTTGACGCACACAGAGACACAGACGCGCCGGCAACACACACATATACACAGTGTCGGACGCAGGGACACTTCAGCAATAGACACGATCCGGCTATTTTCTAGTTAAAATAATTCTGACGAAGCATTGAACTCAATTCCTCATGCAATAGTCAGGCAGGGCATGGATCAGTGATGTGATTATGATTAATCATTTGGATAGTAC
>DWTU01001446.1:0-13266 GCA_018251515.1 Cecropterus confusis | reverse complement strand
ATTATTGACACGTGAAATAGATTAAATACAATGTCTCATGTATACAATACTTAAAGCAAGGTTAATATTCGTAATTACCCATAGCTCGGTACTATTTTCCTTTTTAAAAGTTAAAATTTAAGCCATTTTCCATGAGCTAACCAAATGCTGGCAGAGAAACCCGAAATAGTTTATCTCCATTGGATGTTACAAGATTACAAGTGATTAAAAGTTTAATATTTAAAAATATATGAGATACGTATGTTATAATTTCAGGTATAAAACTTAAATTCAGTGTATCGTTCGTAACTTAGTTTTTTATTGTATCTATTAATAGCTTTTATTAATATTTTATTTTGCTTTTCAAAACATCCAATCCATCCAAACAATTTTTTTAAGTGTTTCAAATTCTACTGAAATTGTAACGTAAAGTCAATGTTTTTTTTTTCAAAATGTACCTAAGGTCATTATAATCGACTAGTGCAATATATCAAAAGCGTTTTACTAAAAAAATCAGCGACAATTTCTTATGAATTTCTCAATTTCTCAATTGCGTATGAACAATCAAATGGACTAATGAACTTAGATTTGCCTCAGAATAGGTGGCTATTGTCGTCATTGCAATCAACTGTCACTTGGCTGTGTCCAATTAATTCCTACCAATATATAGACATACATGAACATTATGACACATGATATGACATATGTACATATGTGACTTAGTTACAGTATAGACTGTTTCCATGTAATCTTCGTGTGTCTTTCTTTCAAGACTGTCTGTACACATTATACTATCAGTAATAATTTTTCACTGCAGTGATTTTAACTTAATCGCCACTATTGATTGTTTTATTACAGCAAAACCTTTTAACTAAGACATTTATCGACGGTTTCAGACTTTAAAAACATTTATCGACGCTTTCGGACTTAAATATAAATGAAAGTAACCCGTTACAACTTTGATATTTTACACATTACTAACTTAAGGATAAGTCAGACGAGATGCCTGATAAAACGTGGTCATCGTCGCCAATGCATAGCTGGTTTTGAAGAAGAGCTCTTTTAGCACCTTTCTTGAAGAACTTCATGTCATAGCGCTCGGGAATACGTCAGAAAGAAAAGAAAGATATTTTTAGTAATCACCAAAGTTTTAATAACTTTTTCTTTCAACAACTAGTGAAAGAAAAATGTCACGTTTAATCTTTTGGTGGTTTTATATTTCTTATTGTCTAATATGGATAATGGTGCAAAATAGACCCAAGTTATAAAATTGAGTGTCAAGGCAGTTTCTAACGCTCTCGGAGTCTCGGACAGAGATCCCTCGTTAAGCTGTTCCGTTACTTATGAACAATTAAACTGAGGAACTTGGTCTTCTCTTAGAACATCTAGTTACTTGTTGCCACCATTGGAATCAACACTTGGTGGTGTCTAATTATGTTGTAGCTTTGTCATTATCAATTATTTGTCATGCATAAAATGATGGTTGTTATGAATAACTGGTGAATATCTCGATGTTTGATTCTGCTTCAGTGAAAAACTAACTTTTAATTCAGGTATTATAGTGTTAGAATCTTAAGTAATATAGATTTTTAGTAATAAAGAATCATTAAAGGATTAGCAGCACTAATTACACATTTTAGTTATTTTTCTTTTGCATGCAGTCCATCTTATGGTAACTGGCCACTGCCGCCCATGGACACCATTAAGCAACTTCATATAGACCAGGGGTTTACATACAATCCGATACGTTGCTGCTCCCTAAGACTAAGATGGTCGCCTCATATAAAAATGAACTGGCAACCACACCGAAAGCACCGAAACGCAAAAACTGCTTCACGCTAGAAATAGGTGTGGCGGTGCTACCTCCCCGGTCGAACCACACTGGTTCTACCACCTCTAAAAGTAAGTAAGTACTGAAAATAATAGAATTTCGGTTCGACTCCGGAGGTAGGTACACCTATTTCTGCCTAATAACAGCAGTGTTAAGCGTTGCTGTGTTCTAATCTGACAGGTGTGGTAATCGAGACATAATTGTCCAAAGTGTTCTAACTTAGTCCTCAGGGGCGTATGGTATGCTATATCTGTGAGCAACCTCAGGTAAGACTCTGATCTCATCTGGGGTTGACTACATATGTCAGTGACTACATATATATCAAGTGAATTAAATGCTGGTTTGCTACATAAAAACTATCAACAGATATAATAGGGATTTTTGAGTGTCGTTAATAAACATAAAATGCAGTAACAGGACAAACTGTATGCACAGAGTCAAAGGCATATATCAATACGACGTTTCATTGAATCGTTTTGTGTGCAAAATAATATTTGCTTATACTGGAATTGTAGTCAAATATAAAGAACCATCATTTCTTGGCAACAAACAAGGATGTCGCTTGAGAAGTATTACCAAAAAGCTCAACCCAGCGAGAATATTTTTAAACAAATCTGTCACGATTTCTTTAATTTTTTTCTCTGTATTTGTAAGTCAACATAAAAAATATTTTGTCTCTAACATTAATCTACAATTTCATAATTTCTATTATCACTTATTAAAACTATATAATTTAGCGTTTTATTTCTTGGAACTGAGATGATATATTAATGAAGGTAAAAAAAATATACGTTAAATTTTACCCAGTTACGTTACAGTTAATTTAGATCACCAATATAATTTACACCAGGACAGGCAGAAAATAACTTATTGGAGACAATGTTAAAGTTAACTATTGGGAGTTGAACTAATATAATGAAAGTGATATAATGTTAAATATAAATAATAGTTTAATAAATAGTTCAAGAAGTTGAAAGTTAAGAGAAAAAATATTTTGATCAATATTTGTATAGTAATTAATTAAAGATTTTGCGATTGAGGAAAAACGTAGAAAATTGGAAATAATGTTCCGCTTTCTTATATCAACCAAATGGATAATTTTGGAAGATGCAAGGAAGTTAGGTTACTAGCCTTATAAGATTATCAAATGGTTATTAGGAAGGAAGGGGAAACTCTACGTAGAGACTTAGGAAAATTGCTTATAATTTAGGATACGTAACGCAAATTAAATAGCCATACATTTTATTAACTCTTTATTCTTTTGAATTTTCGAAATTAATATTACAATATTGAATGCGGGCTTCATATACAATCACCCAACTATTTTGCTTATTTTATTTTACCACGACACAGTCAGGATGTATCGTACTTGTGCACTAGACCACATTGAAGACCTTCGGGTAACCGCAAATCCGTTCAACTATAAATCAATGTATGTACCTACATCGGTTAGGTACGTAAAACTTGTAATTAAAACGTTTATGAATTTTCTTCTGTAATTATTTTTAGCTGAACCTTCGTACGTTAGCGGTATTAAGATAAAACTCATTAAAAATAGGTAAAGCTGGTATGAAAACCGATTGCAAAAGAAGTATACCTATTTTTAAAGTTTTTGTCGGTAAAAATAACTTTCTCCAACAAACCAAAAGGTCTCTTATAACATAGTCGAGTGATACCAGTACGAAACTTCTAATTACATAAATACGTAACATAAAACGGAAATATGAACAAAAAATAATTCGCCACATAAACTTTCACAACTATTTACAGTTACTTAATTTTAAGACAATTTAATAACTATTTTCAAAAATATAGATATAGGTACATACATACATAGCTATATTAATATTAAGATATAAATTGATCGTTTAAAATTATAACCTAACAAAACGGAATTTGTTAACGCAATGAAAATAAAAAGGTCGGTATATAATAACGTAACAATGTAAGTAAAATTAAACATATAATTCAGGTATAAATTTTAAATCGAAATAACTGGGATATAATAACACAAATATAAAGAAATACAAAGGAGGGATTGTTCTGAATGGCGTTTATATTTAAAGTAAAATAAATATTGAATTCTAAATCAGCTAGGTATTAACGATAATACCTATAGTCTACGAAACACTAGCAATATGGCAAGACAGCATTATGGATGGAGGACGTATATAATCTATTTAGCAAATTGCTCATTGTTTCACGTGAATTATCTACAGATCTTTACGAGGCAGAAACAATAAAGAACCTGACATAAATCATTGGACGTACATACCTACAAATATTGTTATATAGATATAACTTTCAGCTATTGTTTAAGGCGAAACTAATAGATCCAGTAGTCAATGAGCGAGCCGCTATTAAGTAAAACGATTTCTAATTTTGCACAGTCCCATTAAAACGAAAGGAACAACCATTAAATGACTTATTAACGAAAAGTAGAATAAAATAGTAATTATATGCAATGTAAAAATAACAATTTTGTCGCAACTCGTATACACACGTGGCGTTTATATCTTTTAATTAATAGTTATGTGCCGTTGATCCGTGGTAAATGCCATATTAACTGAACGAAAAAATACGAATACCTTTGTTGTTATGTTTGTTTACATTGCGAGACAATCGCACATCATTATGTTCAATCGTCTGGCAAGTAAATAAATTTTATAAATGTAAAATGGTTTAAATCTGCAAAAATGACGTGTCCTGAAAATACTTTCGAACATGGATTTCTTTTTTATTAATACGTGCACATAACCACGGATACGGAAACGTATCGGATCAATAACATTTAGTTTTATGTATCCGGCACATCTCTACTTCTAAGTTTCGTGTGTACGTCCTCTTCGTTCATAGAAGCAATTTAATTTTAATCACGATACAATAATTACGTTACTAAATAGTTTTAAGCGTTTTATCAAATACTTCACCGCCGGGTTTATTTACGCTTAATTATTGTGTCTACGATATCCATAAACTAATGCATTATAATTTATAAAGCCTACTTATATCAAAGTTACTTAAGTACATTTTGTTCAATTTTAATCCTCGATTTCTCGTAAAGTAAGATTGGTTAAGGTCTATTCCTACTAATGACAACCTTATTTTTAGTTACACGACATTTGATCAATGCAAACGTAACCATATTATTGCACATATCGACAATCTTCGATATTGCTCTTTAATATCGAATGCCATCAATAAAAATGTAAAACTCTAATCAAAATAATGTTCTTATGATTTTTTAATTAATGTTATTAGTCGCGTGGACAGTATTTTTAAATATTATTAATATGAATTATGATAATAAAACAGGTTAATTATAACGGTTTTATTCGAGTCCTAATTATTGCTTTTATGTAAAGAAGGTATAAAGTAGCATTTAATAAGAATATCGATTATAAATTATTAGAATTACATGGACATTCTTGAATAAGATAAAATGTACTTGTTGAACTCTTACAACTACACAGGACTTCATCTTGTGCTAATGATATCACGACATTAATTTAATATTAAGTTTAACACTGCTACGGATATATAATATTAATAATATTCGACTGAATACAGTGGACAGATACCTATTGAGAGATGATTTATCAAAATTAAGCGAAGACTTAGAATTCTCATACACATATTAATTTATTACTTTTATTAATTCTACCCTGACATTAATTTACGTATAATGGTGACTATCAACACTAATTTTAAACGTTCTAATTTTGTTTAAATTATAAATAAATAGTGCATGATTAGAAGCGAGAATTAGGAAAGAATGAGTTTTGTTCAAGTGGCGATGCGAATATAAAAACAAATTTAAATACGTCGCTAAATTATTTTAATATATTTTGGCACAATATGGAATTGTAAGCAAATGGAATATGACGCTGATATCTTGTTAATGAAACTGTCCGTTTGCATCAATTCGATCAAATCCCACATTTAATTTCCTCTTCATTATTCCGCGTTTATTATAGTTCAACATCTATTTCGGAAATATGAGGTTTTATTAAGAATTTTCACTAACAATATCCTATTCGTCTTATCGAATAGTTGTTTGATCTTTTTCAGAAACGTAGGAGATAGAACTGTATTTTCAGGTGGGGAAAAATGGCGCGACCATTGTCAATCCACCCCCCTACCACGATGCTGGTGTAACTACGAGTAGTTCTTAGCAATACTTCATATAAAGTCAAACCTATCATAACATTATCTATGTATATTACACTTAAGCTACGCAACTTTAAAATTACATGTAAAATTTATTTTAGTCACATTATTGTTATTATATGTATCATTGTTACGTATATAATTTTGAACATCAGATGACTGGGAATTTTAACACGAACAGCATATCGTATGCGGTTCCGATTCTATTTATCATAATAACTCTCCTCCAATATATTTTCGATTTTGGACTCGAATCATTTTAAGATTTTTATCAAAAAATACCTCACAATACAATTAGTACTTCTGAAGATAGTACAAAAACAACACTCACTAAGACAAATTCCTATTCGCAATTGTACTTCAATACGTATATTGTTACAGACATACGTTTAACGCCCTTATGGAATTATTAATGTATGAAATAGTTATATAATATATTGTTGATAATATTACGCTATCCAAATAAAGATATAAACCAAACAACAATGCAAGGACTTAACTACGGAAGTGAATCACAATCTGGTTAAATAATAAAAGTAACTCTTTTGAAATCAATCGATAAAATACAACAATTTTACAATCATAAAAAATGTGACCTTAAAACATAACCGGCCCGCTAACAGCGGACAAATAATAAAATATACATCAAAATGTACATAATATAATATCTATTAATAAAAAAATATAACATAATGAATTAAAGTAAGTGGTAGCAATAAATACTATGAGATTCACAGATTTAAAATCTTAACTAACAATACCGAAATTCACTCGGGCTTCTATTTAAATCTTAGAGCGATACTAACGCTTTTGTAAAGTTTAGTAAAATATTATTGCAATACATGGTGTGGTTATGGCAACAAAATAAATGCTTAAAGCACATCACCAGCCTGTCCACCAGCGAACGACACGAGGCAAGTCCTTCGCACTAAAGGAACATTAATACAATAAAAGTCACAGAACGCCTCCACAACGAGGCGTCACTTCTACTAAATCAGCCGCAAAACATAAAACTAGTGGATACGAGACGACTAACGGTGCCCGCGGTCCGTATGGACGCAACACTTCCATTCATGTATTCACACTATATGGTACAGTATCAGTCAGGATTTCCTGCACGGTGCAGGCGATTTACGTCGGCACCTTGTTCACTTTGAGGATGTCGCTGGAGCCCTTGTCGATGGGCATTTTCATGGGGTCATGGTGATGGGTCACGTGATGGCCGTGGTGCTGGCCCTCGAGCTTGGCCTGCTTCTCCTGTTGCTGCTGTTTCATTCTGTCCTGCTCCTCCCTCTCCCTGCGAGCTTGCTCGTTTATTTCCTTCACTGCGCGCAACTCCTTCTTTAACTTCATGCGTCGATTCTGGAACCAGATCTTTATCTGTCGCTCTGTCAGACAAAGTGCGTGCGCTATTTCTATCCTACGTCGACGTGTCAGGTAGTGATTGAAGTGAAACTCCTTCTCTAGTTCTAGTGTCTGGAACCTTGTGTAAGTCTGTCGTCCTCGCCGCCGTGGACATCCATTTGGACCTGAAAACAAACAGAATTTCAATTTAAATTATAAAAAGTTTGTAAAATAAAAAGTGTGGATTGGCGTATTTATAATAAACAAATTCAGGCAAATGCAAATTTAGATTCGTAAAATCAATTTATTGCCTCCATATATCATCGGGTTGCATCTCGCGGTTGGATTTGCACGGCGAAGGCTTCGAGCAAGCCATTAAATTTCACTTTTATACCATCTTAGATTTTAATAGCTCATTAATATTTTATTGCAGCACTAAAGTTAATTTTAGAGTCATTCGCTACTGAGACCAGCCTCAAAGTAGATCAAATACCGGATTTTATAGGTTTAGAATTGAGAGTAAAAAATTTGTTAACGACGTCGCGGTTTGAAGATTTTTGTGAACAAACAAGCCGTTGTCTGACCCTCGTTATAAAAAAAAACGGAGGTATATATTCATAAAAGTTACGGAAAGGGTTGAGGACAGTTAATGGTCCACGGACTAACAATAGAACGCTTTCTAAAAAGAAATCTGAACAAAAAAGTCAGGGTTGAGCAAAGAAGGGTTGTGCAACTTTCTAATGCTTTGTAAGGTGTGTCTCTTTGTAGACCCTTCTTTTTCTTGGAACCTGTGAAAGTTTCAACCCTTTATTGCCAGTTTAAAAATCAAGCAATAAAAGTTTCATATTTATTGATATTTAATATTAATTTTATATCATAATTAAAACAAAAAATACTGCAGTAGATGTGGGTATCTACTGCAGGTGTAAGAAGATGCTTGTTATATATTTTGTAATAAAAATAATGTTCTGAACAAGTATGGCAGTACTTAAAATGTAGCTAAAAATGTATACACCGAACCAAGTACCGACTTTTGTTAGGTTTTACTTTTACTATAAGAACTGTGTACTCGATCGAGTAACCATTGACCAGTATGTCAAGTAAACACCAAGGAATAAACGAATACTTGGCTATTCTCTGGTTATAAGTATTTTTTACCTTTTAAACGGTAAAAATTTACGTTTATTAGCCACCTTACTGTAGTTATCCTTTCCATGGGCAGGTACCCTATATGCGTATAACCATATTTCTACATAGACGGCAAATGGCGGCTCCAGATTGGGTCTCAAACAGGTTTTTGAGTCAGCCAATAAATAAGACAAGATAAATAGGTTCCGAACGTGTACAAAATTGATAGTGAACCAACCGAGTCGCCTGGAATGTACCGTGTACACCGGACCTTAGACAGTATAACAACCGCTGGAGAATAACTGTTATACGATAAACGAGGATATTCTCAATGAAAATTTCTCATAACCTGCGAGTCATATTGTTGAAAGATTTAACTGAAAACATCTCCTTGATTCTTTAGATAGTGTCGAATTCCTAGTTAAATTAACTTTAAAGAAAAATGAAAAATTGTATGAAGAACTACGAAGATAATATTAATAAAAAAATGCATTATTTATATATTTTATATTTATTCTTAAGACATGCTTAACGAACACGATTCATGGTTTGTGGGATTTATAAATTTACTGAGATAAAACATGCATTCTCTTTTTTTGTGGCGATAATTTTATAATGTAATCGAGATTCGGTGCATGTAATGATCATATTAAAATATTATAGTCACTGTAATTAAAATTAACAGTTACGGTACGCATTTTTATATTTTCTAGATTATAACTGTTTTAAATTATATGATATTAAATATTTATTCATATATGTACCCAGTACCTACTGTAAAGTTGCATAGAATTGACACATCGTACTTGTAGTATTATTATTGATATAGTTTATTTTAAAACATTCGGTTACCATGTAGCCTGATAAGTACGCGGAAATTTCTGGGTTCGAATTGTATCAAATATTAATTTAGATTTCGATTTTGGCGCAATATTTATGTTATTAAATTATCTATAAGTTAAGTGACGGAATCCTAATGTAATTCAAGATTATAAGGTACATTTGTTTGTTAGATCGTAATCGTTATATATCAAAATTAAATAATTTATTCTTATTAAAAGAAATAAAGATTCATCTGGTACTGAGTGTAATTGGTATTTTTAATTAAATTGAAATGAATGCAAACGAGTGCGTCGAACATTTGTTATTTTAATTTATTACTGACAGGTGGTTAACTTAGTTTAATTGTTCATTTAAGTCAAGAACAAAGGACGCATTTTACAAAACAACATCCTGTTAATTAAAATCCACTAACCAAGTTACGCTGAACTTGAAAACGTTTAAATGTAATAATTTTCCCAAATTTTTATTATGTGCGATGTATAAATAATATGATTCAACCTAAAGAGATACATTTTATATGAGCCATAAATTTTCGTAACTGCATTTTTACTGCCGCAACAACATTTACTGCCCGTGCTTATTACGGCAAACTAAAACTGTTTAAAATGACATAAATAGAGAATAGGAATAATTATACAAGTGAGGTTAGAAGAGACCAAATTTAGAAATGCGACGCGCTGAAAAGAGATAGCAGTAGCCATTCTAATTTTAAAAAGCAAAGATGGAACCCAAAATACAATGCAGGCGTCCCGCTAGCCCAATTAAATTAACGTAAGATCGTAACTACTGCATGTTTTTATTTGAAATTGATCTCTCTCAGGATAATGTAGAGTCTAAATCAGCTTGCGTAGAGGGGTAACTTTTGCTGCTTCTGTTACAACTCGCAACACGTTAGCGAGGCAGTTGGCCACCCTTCACAGCGTTGCCATGACAACGGGCGTTATGGCACCTCCTGTCAGCTGTGTTCCATTATTCTCAACGTAGGTATTGTAGTTCCGGGAGCGTCTCTGCCCGGACTTGGCATATACAAAGTAATGCTTTGAAGTAATGTAAAACAAAATATTTCCATGAACTGATATAGATCGTGAGCAACACGATACAGACATCAAGTTCGTTTCCATTGTCTTTTTTTTAATTCCCAACTCCGTTTAATTAAGGAGCCCTGTAGGTATTTCTTAAATCCATTTTATATTTCGAATCGAGATAACTCACAAGATAAAAGGCAGGGTAGGCAGCAATTATTTATTTCTAATCTCGAAGTTACAAAAAGCATGTTAAAAGGTTCCAGCCGCACAATAATATATCTCGAAGAACGAAGGCGTAGCATTAATTAGAGTTTAGAGCCATATATTGTGGGCCGACACCGGGGCGACTATAAACATACTGCGACAAGACCTCCTTACAGTATTTTTTCTTCTAAATAAATCTCACATAATGTTCTTGCTTATTTATTATTTTATTTAACTTTGTATAAACCTGACCACCTTTGTACTAAACCAGTTCTACAACACCTTTGATTAATGTACTTCGTTGGAGTGGAATATTAAGGGCTCGGCGTAAAATATAAGAGAATGTTACTTAGTAAGATGGTTATTTATAGACCTGGTAAGTTTGGTTTAGCTTGTACATAGCTTTTAATTGAAAAGGTATGTTTGTCCCGAACAAACAATAAAAACGTTTCATATTTTATTGTGTAATAATTTCAATAAACATAAATATTACTTGTAAATGTGGTTGAACTCTTCATTTCTGATAGTAGTGGCACTGTCGAGGCATTTTAAAGAAGTGTGCAAACTTACTTCTGTTTTAAGGGTACCGTAAGTCAAATATATATTTGTATAAGGTGTTAAAATATAGCCTTGATAGCAAAATTAACATATTTGTATTATACTTTAGGCATGTTATCTATCATTTTTGGCTGCTTTACAGTACCAATGGGCTGCAGAGACCAGTAAAAATCAGGTAAGCCGCATGCCCATTCGCTATGTCCACTCATAAAATAACAGTTCATATGAATATATTAAATAGAAATATTATCTTTTCATCAACAAACCGGTTAAGACCGGGCGCTACAATTTCTACGTAAATATTAATATAAGAATTTAAATATCGGTTTTAATACTTAGTTAATTGGTATTTCATTAATTTTAATTTTAATACCAGCCGTTTATTGCCTTAGTAACATTATCCCCATATATGGCAAATATTAATAGGTTTCTTAAGTCATTGGGTTAATCAAATACCATTAAGGTAAACAACAAAGTAGTATACAGTTTTTATAGCGTAATATTGTTAAGTAAAATGATAGATTAATAGATATTAGATCTAGGTTTGCATTGTGCTATTAAATGCCCGGAGTTATGAGCGTATGTCCAAGCAAATTTAACTGCCGGGTCATTCGTGCATAATCGGTCACACTCGGGCAAGTTCGTGACGCCATCTTAAAATAGTTCGTGATCGAAATTTGGAAAATAAGCTTGGTGAAGCAATTTTCCGAGCGTGTTTGACGTTACCGGTGTTTTGATTTGTGGTTTCCTTTCGAGTTTACTTCATGGGTTATTTATTAAGTAGTTCATTTTAGTTTCTTATGAAGTCAAATGGAATTTGACAAATAGCGATGTAAGCTATAAATCAATTTATATGTGTAAAAATGTTAATCACAAATAAGTTGTGATGATAATTTATTATTGATATTAAATTCATACTTAACAACTGATTTACTGCAAGGAATAATGACATTTGTAAAAATTTCTAGACAAAAATAGTCAAAATATTGTAGTCAAACCCTCCAGTAGATTCCTGTATAATTTAACTAAAGCCGTTTTTTAAAAATAACCTAATTCATTCTACTTTTGTCTCTATGGAATTTATTTTTACTTGTAAAAACAATGGGTAAAACATGTTTATCGTCGTTAAACAAATCAAAATACGTAGATGGATATGGCTTGTACAGCTCAAGCTTGAACAAAGTGCCTCAGCAGGAGACAGCTTTATCTATTGATTCCATGCTACGGGACTCTGCCAGACAATAGCTTCTATAGTAGCATTGGATATTTATTATTAATAGATACAACATATATTTATTACATATATGGATCATTTATATCAATAGTGACATAAAAAATATAAATAAAACAATATTATGAAGATGGATGCGTGCCGAGGGCCAATCTACTAAACATTTAAAAGTAAACCTTTTGTAGGCACTCATAAAATAATAAATATTATTTTGGATAAAGTTGTATTAGGAGATATTTCATAAACAATGTTATTTAGAAATTTAAATCAAAGGGCTAAATGTTATTTTTTTGGGATATAAGTAATATTTATAGAAGTCTCAAAGGTTTTTTGATAAAAGTTAAATAAACTCCAAAACGGTCGTAATGAAGTCGCTTGTTCCAGTAGTAGGTATTTGTGAAGTATCAAAATATTTTGACGGACAAAATTATAATTAATATGCACCAAGATAATTCTATAGAAAAAGACAGCATACAGAGTATACAAAATATCTCGTAAATAGACATAAACTTAAACTCACTCACATAATTATTCAAGATCACGGTTACCCGCGGTTTCAGAGGCCGTTATTCTAACGTTTTAAGTGTTTGTTATCACCGCGAGAGGTTTTATGTAACCGTAAATTCGTCTAAAATGAATTGATTGTGAAGTATCTGCTTGTTTCACTGTTTATTAAGTGAAGGTATTTGTTGATAATTATTTGTACAGTAACATTTACTATTATTAATAATGTAGGTATCTTAAAACGTGAAAAAAACTTAAAAAATATAGTTTAAAATTAATATTAATGCGATAATTGATGATATACACCAAACAAATTTGTTGTCATCATTATTTTAATGTGTTTAACATACGAAATTATATTTTCTCCTCGTATCACCACTCCGTTTATTTTTTTCAAATCCATTTCAATCATACCTGCCCGTATAAAAATTATTAAAAAGTATTAAAGT
>DWTU01001445.1:0-13267 GCA_018251515.1 Cecropterus confusis | reverse complement strand
ACATTGAATATTGCTTATTTAATTAGATTCATTGAGGCATTATTATGTTTCATTATCGATAATCGAAAAGATTTACACTACCTCATGTAAAAACGCCTACTTTTGCATGAAACCCGACAAGATAGTTTAAAGAAACTTAAATGTATGTAACGTAATCTGAATTTTTAAAGACTCTGAAGAGAAGATATATTATACTCAATATTCATGCGACCTTAGAAAGTAAAATATATTTTCAGCTCTGTTACTTCTTCATTTGTATTATCTATACATATACATATCCATATCCATATACATATACATATACATATACATATACATATACATATACATATACATATACATATACATATACATATACAGACCTAAAATACTAAAATTCTTCGTACAAAATTTGCTTATGGCGTTTATGTTGCAGACAATATACTCATTAGTGTGAAGGTTACGATTATTCGTTAAAACCAGAAATCCTCTACAATCAAGAGGTCACATCTGGCTAAACGCTAGGTCAATTATAGGAAACATGGTTGTTTTAATGTTAGATGGATGTGCTACTAGACAAAGTGACTATTTCCGGCCATTTTTATGATTCGTAAAAAATTATGGTTTGCGATGTAATTGTACTTTAGATGCTATGTAAATTAAAGGGTTCTTTTTTAGTTAAACGATTTTTAGTTAAAGGTTGATTCTTCCTGATTTATTTACAATAGCACTACCGCCAAATGTAATTCTTCTTTATAAGCAAATGTCAAGCAGCCTTCTAGTTTAAAGGATACAGAAAGGACTTTTATATCGTACTCAACGAATGATAACTTAGTGCTTAAGAGTAACAAACGTATTTATAGGTAAACGTCTATTTTCTTCTGAATTGATTAAAATATTTATGCACACTGATAAATCCTTATCAACTGATAAACTGCATGCTTGTTTAATGGTTCATTAGTTTCACTATATTAAATAAAATAAAATGGATATTTATAATTGAATATTATAAAATCCATTTAAGCAGTTTTCAACTAGCTTTTGCAACAATCTTAAGAGTATAATAAAGATAGAATCATCATGTCATGAGTTCATTAGGTGAAACTAAAAGCACGTTAAAACTAACAAGTACCGTTTCAAACTAATTACAATAGCTAAATATTTCGTTACAAACGGTTGCTACATCTAATTCTAACGCGAGCTGCGTCCATATCGATTTCGACACGCCAGCTCTTCCCATGCCCGCGGTATCAAATGTCTTTGCTATGTTGCAATCGCTAACTAGTTTCGTAGTTCAATTTTTGTAGCAGATACACATTTCTTTTATTGAAGCAGCAGACGAGCATGCAAGAATAAATATAAAGAAGAGAACTCCGGAATCTCCAAAGGAACGCAAACCGAGTGCGTCCCTCGAGGACTCTATTAGAACGCCTGGTATAAGTGTCTTTCCTTAAGAAAAACGGTCAAACCAAAACCACAGCAGCGCTTAATAGTTCTGTAATTAGGCATAATATGGAAAGAACTTTGGATGACAAAATATTAGTAAGACGTCAATCAACATGTATATCTTATAAACATGAATATTAGCTTATATCTAGGAGTTGTGTTTCAGTTTAGTTTTAAAACTTTATAACTCAAGTTTGAATGAAATAAAAAACAAAATAGGTGTAGATTACAGTAAAGTGCCAAGTAATTAATAGAAGAAAACACTCCTTAAGTGAAAATGCTTATTTAATTATGTGATTTTTTTACGTCAAATAAAATATACTTTTTTATGAATTTAAATCTATAACTTTTAACAGTACAACTGACTTCTGATTAAATAAAAAACCTATTCGTAGTAGCTTACGAATTAGACGTCTAATTTATGTTTTTGCTAATATAATAAGAAATAACCAATCTATTTTCATTACGAACATTTGATAGACATCGTAGTTTGATCTTGAACGTCTATTATTTGGCCTTGACCGCATCAATACATGAAGACTATTAACTGTAGATTTAATAGACAAGACGTGCATTTGAAGTTACGCAACCTTGTTACAAATGTACTGAGCATAACTCGTTTTTGATGTCAGATGCGAACGAATTACTAAATTTTATTACGACTCGTAGTTGAAAATAGATTGAGAGGTACAACTATATGCTCGCAGTAGGTGATTTATTACTCGTGTGATGACAAATAGTATTATATTTACATATGTGTCATAACGATTAAAAGTTTATATATTGTGTTTTTATAAATAAGGTTCTGACTTGTAATTAAAGTGTTCCTCAGGCGGAGTTGCAACGCATTTGTGTTTGATATTAATAAACGCTTTCTACACTCATAGCCCCACAATCGTATCAAAATATCGTATTTTCTCCTGTGTTGTGGGTGCCATGGACACACAAAGACGAATATACAAACACCCAAACCCAGAACAGAAATCTAAACTCAACATTCAGATGTTTGTTTGGCCGGGGATCGAATCCGGGACCCTCTGCGTGTCAGACCGGTATGGTGATCGCTCCGCCACATAGGTCGTCATATTAAGTAGGATTCTAATCTTATCTGGGTTTTATTACGGATGTGCGTAGGCGGTAGTAGCCACTTCATATCAAGTTCATATCAAGTGAACTGCATGTTTATATGCTACTTCCTCATAATAACATCTGCTTGGTAAAGCCATCACCATACCTACTGATGTGACACAAAGAGGATTCGGGCTAGACTTTCATATTTCTATCGTTATTGAAATTCGCTGTAGGTATTTAAAATTAAAAGAGAATCAGAACAGAAATGTTATATATTGAAATCTTACATCTTACTTAAATTATATTTCTATGGACTTAATGGTACCTACTATGTTTTGAGAATTGACAGATTACGAGTTAAATATGAAGTAGTCATTAGACGTACGTAAATAAATTAATTAATCCAATTATTTTAATTTTAAGTAATAAAATATTTTTTACCTGTCGCCTTAAGATGCATATTTTTATTTCTTTAAAACTTACATAAAAAGCTAGCTAGAAAATAGAACGAGGCAATGAAATGAAAGGCAATCGTCGTAATTATTGTTGGATATGTTGTTAGATAATGTACATATAATTATTGTGAACGAAAATAAATTTGTTTCATGTCTTTACTCGTATCGTCAATTTCGATTCACAAATGATTTATGCAACAAGAATTGTCTTAATGTTTATGTAATTGAAACTGTAATCTCTTGACGCGGTTGTAATCTTGAATGAATATAAATAAGATTGCAAGAGACATGATATTCACAGTTTCGTATAAAAGGGTGAATTCTGTGGGATTTCGTTAAAATGCTCGTTGTTCTGTAGAAGTATGTTTTAACGGATTAACTAGGAAATGTTCTGTCAAATGTTTTTTTTTTCTAAAATGAAATACGATCATAGATTATTTCTAGACATATGAGTTAACCCAGTTACTTCGCCAAATTGTATTTTAAGACAAATAACAGAAAAATAGATACATATGCTAATATATTGCTTTACCTTATACCACAACAATGGATACTACTTTGAGTCGTCAATGACTTGCGGATATCGCGGACAAATACATATGTAAAAGTGTGACAAATTTCTCGGTTTCATTTCCGATATAGCATTCTCATACCTTGTTGTATAATAGTGATGCAAACATCCTTTGTTATGATTTAAACAAAAGATAGCAAAAATAACAATAAAGAGGTTCTAAAAATTTATCTTCGAATTGATTACATTTGGGATCGATTACATGTATCACTACTAGCTTTATATGACATATTATAAAAGAATTAGTTGCAATCCATGCACAATTTTTATACACTGAAAGCATGAAAATGAAATGAAGTATATTTATGTTTCTTACTATATAGCTAACTAAAAGTGCCACGAAAGTTAATATAAAATTTGTTATAAAATTTCAAATACATTAAATTGCATATGACTCTTCTGTGTCGTCTGCACTGGCCTTTACCTTGAAATAAGTATTTTACGATTAATGTTTAGACTGTGTAATCAAATGTTAATGTTGATTGACTCGTGCCCAGAGCGAGGACAGTGAACTAATACATAATACTTAAATGGGCATCTGTAATTTGTTTGTCAAAATGCTTGTTACAAGTAGAATAAAATCTTAGCCAATACTTTGTGATTATCAAGCAATAGTTCAATGTGTACCAATTTTTATGGGCCTGTGAATAATTAATAAGAGCGGAGCAAAATATCCATTGAGGATAAATAAATGTAAATGTTAGTAACTGGCTGATCGCCGCATTTTCGCTCGTGTTAAAAAAAAGTTACATGACGTAAAATTGAAAAAACTTTTGATAGAGCGGATGGATATTGATGTAAACACAATATTTTTTTACATTACAATCAGCAGGTTTGGGTTGAAGCGATTTCAAATACCCATACAGGCAGACAAAATTCTTTAAGAACATAAATTGCTATTATTATTTCAGCCCTCGAGAACGTTTTGTTTTTCGCAAATTTATGCGATTCACAAGACATTATGACATTTTATTTTGTTATGTATAAAAAAATAGACTTTAATAGAACAATTATCAAAAAATATTGATAATCATTATATTTTATATATGAAATGGAAGTAAGTATGAGTAAGATAACAAAATGAAGTCACATTCTTAAGTGAATTATTTATAATGAAGTTACAGATGTACAGAATATATTTTAATCCTATACTATTGAGAGTTAATTTATTTTAATTGCACACAATGAGGCAGTTTTTGTTACGCGATCCGTTATTTCCATTTGACATCATCTTGCATTGCGTGATTAAAAATATTTCTATAGCTTCCTTTGTACGTTGCAAATTAGGTTTAATAACCGTTAACATTTGTAACTATGTTGAATTAACAGCAATAGTTGGAATTTCGTTTAGTTTACTCGACTCACCTTCAACCTTTAGGTGGTTTATAACACACATGTGAGTTTAAAACTACACATTTATGTTTAAAAATATGTTATAAAATAGCATGAAGATGTTTTAAGTGACGTTGTAAATAACCGTAAAAATATAAATAGAACTCCTTCTAATTTTGCGCAAATCCTCCAAAGTAATAGTCTACAAATGATCGTTGCACGTTGTGCTGTATTACCATTTAAATAACCAGCGATAGACGAATGGTCGAAACTCGAACTCTCAATCGAGGGATCGAGGTTTGAATCGCACATTGAGACTGATCACTGATTGTTCGTTAATTATGTGAATTAGAAATTATTTATTGCTAATTCACGGTAAAGTAAAACATTGTGAGGAAGCCTACATGCTTCGGAGTTCTTAAAAATACGTTCTCTGAGGTGTATAAAGTCTATAAATTCGCACTTGGCCAGTGTGACGGATTATGGCCTGAAACTCTCTCTGTCTGGGAGAAGACCCGTGCCCAGCAGTGTGACAGTAGTGGTTTGAGGACGACCATTAAAATTAGTACGAATCCATTACAGTCAAACATTGCATATATAACTTTGGATGCAAGAAGAATTTATATAACTATGAGGTATGATATATTAGACTTTAGAAATAATTCTGAACATAATGATGAACTCTCCTTCAAAACATGTTCCTAGTCCATTTAAGCATGGTATAATTAATGTCTAATACATACACGATTTAATAGACTTCCTGAAATTGTTAATTAATTTCTATGTAAACACGTAGATGTATGGTCGGGCTTATGACTTTCACGCGGACCTCTAAGGATTACCGTATTTCACATTACTCTAATAAGAGTCGTAACGAGTAATGAACAACTTAATAGAGTTATTCATTGGATACTATTAAATGATCGCGTGTAAAACACATTGCTTATACGTAAAAAGATATGATAAACGCTTTCTACGCTCATAGCCCCCACAGTAGGATTTTCTCCTGTGTTCTGCCGTGGACACACAAAGACGAATACACAAACACTCAGACCCAGAAGAGAAATCTAAACTCATCGTTCAGATGTCTGTCTGGCCGGGGATCGAACCCGGGAACCACTGCGTGTCAGACCGGTATGGTGAATAGTTAACTAACTGACGCTCCGCCACGCGGGTCGTCAGTTAGTTAACTATTTTAATGTATAATGCTATTCTATTGCGCACACTGAACTTCGAAACAATCATGACAGTCATAACACGTGTGCTTAAGGACGACCACGACGACGACGTTACATATGACTATTAACGATGTGTGATAAAGTGAAATAGGTTTGTTTTTTTTTTGGAATATGGAAATAGTAAACGATCATACCTGATGGTAAGTGGTTACTGCCGCGCATAAACATCTGTAATCCAACCCAGATACGATTACAATTTTATCTGAGGTTGGCTACAGATGCAATACTAGCCCTGAAGACTAAGTCGGAATGCTTTCGACATGTACATGTTTCTAACCATATCGTACAGACTAGTATACAGCAGCTCTTGACTATGTTTTATTTGGAAAAATAGATGTGTTAGTGGATTCGCAATAGGTTATACCTTCAATACAAATATAACTTCAAAACAAATAATGTTTTTTTATATTTTACATATTTTATTACGATAATCAGTTTATAAGAAATTTAACGTAATCTATTATAAAAACATCTTTTGCATGCTGGTATATTTCACCCATCGATAAACGTTAGGGAAAGTTGCCTTTAATGGTTCTAAATATTCGATTTCTGAATTTAAAACAAACGATATTGCCTTGTAAATTATTTAATTATGATTAAAAATAATCATAATGTTTGCTTATGTTTCTACTAAAACTGGTTAAAAGATTTTATTTTACACACACATAAGCCATACTTTAACGTTTTACCAAGTTCACCTATTTAGGGTGAAATCGTTGCTCGTCCACCATCATCGTATCCAACTTGCACATTATTTAATTTCTGAAGTGTATCAAAGGATAATAGCATCTTTGGGTCTCTCCCAAGATGCAGCGATTTGGACTCTTTGTTTATCTGTAATTTAGATATTTCTTTAGGTTTTTTAATAGAGTTTTTGTTTTTTTTTTTGTGTTTAATTTTGGTGTTTTAATTTTGTGTTTTAAGATGTATATTTTAATTGTATATATAGAACAATTTGATGATAGATGAAATTGTTTATTGACAATACATTATGCGTCAGATACGTAACGCGCCATTAATTAACTCACTCAAAAGCCACGAAATGTTCGCTTCAAGCGTAAATCGTTCAACGCTGCAAGCGTCCGCGTTGAACGTTAAAACAAATTTATATGTCTGATCTTATAAGACAATGAAATTGTACTTGCCAATTATAGGAGAAAACTCTGAAATTTTCTCAATGACAATACTTGCAGCGCCAAAATGTTTCGTGGCCGAGCGAGGACCACCAAACATTGGTTTCAAGTATTTATCGGGGTAGGTTGCAAGCCTGACGTTAAGCGTTCAAAATAAATGTATGTGGAATTTGACCAAAAGAATATAAAAAAATAAATTGAAATTCTACTTGGATAACTTAATCACCTAACAATGTTTCAGTTTTAAGTGTCATATTAATTAACCTATACATGTATATTTATAGTATGGAAGTAGTAGACGAGCATGCAGTCCACCCGATGGTTTGTGGCTGCTGACATGGACATCTGTAATCGACCATAGGTGAGATCAAAGTCTCATCTTAGGTTAGCCATAGATGCGTTGCTGCCCTTGAGGACTAAGATGAAATGCGTCGGAAAAGTATGTCTCCCTTACCACAGACCAGAACACAACAGCGCATAACACTGCTGTTATTAGGCAGAAATAGGTGTGGCAGTGGTGCTTCCGGAGTTGAACCACAAAGTACCACCTTTAATATGTATAATATACGAAGCCACGTAAACTCAGCATTAGCATCACTCCTGTGGTTTCTTCTAATGCTATTGAAATAGTTATAATGTCCATTGAATGATAAATAAATACAAAAAAATGTGCTCATATAAGGTTTAGACCACATTTGTTTGGCGAAATTTTCCAAAATTCTCTCAACGCGGATGCGTACATTGCCGAATGTTTTGTGGCCGAGCAGTTAGTGTAACATGTCCCGATTCTTTCGTTGCACACCGAACGCGTCGCTTGCCATTATATGCTAATTGGAAGACGACACGCGAAATTGCTCAAATTTAGAAAGCACGTTCTTGTGATATTACTTTGGAAGAACACAAATAATATTAGAACGTCGGTTTACTAAATGCTGAATAGACTGTGCATTCGTAAGCAATATGCTGTAAAAAATAATTTGAACTTTGATCCAAGTTTGTTTTGACATCTAAGGTCATCCATATTAATATTGTGTGCAAAAAGTTTGGAGCAATATACAATTTAACTAAAATTAAAATAGCTAAGCAACTTAACACAACATTAAGGCAAGATTTCAAGCCAATTTCAAAATCATTATTTATTGGCACAGCAAGCATTAAATTCGCAGTGAATCTTATCCCAATCTTTTTAATACATCATTAGATAAATTGGACTCTCTCATCTTATAAATAAAACAATGCATTGAGACATGTCAAAAATCACAGAACAAATGAAATTGCACTGTTACTCTACTTTACGTAACTGCCGAAATCGTATTGTACGTTGATTTGAAGGCTTGCGTCAGTCAGGCGTTCATCGACGTCTTTGGAGACAAAGTGGTTGGCAAAAGATTACAAAAGATAGACATTACATAAGGATAGAATGGAGAATAGATGAGCGACGTGTGTGAGTCCTTATAATGGAATCAGGTTTAATTAAATAACGAATTATGACATACTAGGTAATTCCCGCGGCTCTGTCCGCGTCGATCACGTTTACTACGTTAATGAGTATCCCATAAGTGATTACACATACATACATTCACTCAAACTTTCGTATTTATAATATTAGTAAATTTGAATGTAGTGAATACTGTAGTTATTCAATGAATAGTGTACATAATATATTGAAATAGTTACATACGACGTGCTATTATTCACAATGGTCACCATGCTGGTTGACATTTAGAGGAATCCGGTTTCAGTTCCTGATGCCATAAGTCTGAATTTAGTTATAGGTTTTGTGTTTGGTTTGTGTATATAGTACTGACATTCCTTTATCTGTCCTTTTTATATATATTCAAAGTTAAACACTTTAGTGTATACGATTTTATATCGGATTTAGTACATCGGTGACTTGTTTAGCTTTGCAGACAATAGAAATCTGTTATTTTTATATAGTAACCCTTGCATCGTAGTATATTATTGATATAACAAGAGTATTGTTCAAGGTGCCTGTGCTTATTATAGGAACTTTGTTTTTTTTTTTATGAAATCTAATAGTGTGATTTCACATATCGATGCTTTGCAAGAATAATAACACAAACTAAAAACTCAAATTTTACAAGAGTGCCAAGTAAACAGTAAACAATGTGTTTTGTTTTTATCAATGGTTTTATGAATGGAGTGTAAAAAAAATTATACCACAGTAAATTTATAGTACATACAGCGGAGTTTTTAATCATCAATACATAGTATAAAACAAAGCTATAAATGCATAGATCTTTAAAACTACACAACGGATTTTAGTGCAGTTTTCTTTTATAGATAAGGTGTTCCAAGAGGAATGTTTATATGTATAATACATGCATAGTATAGTAGAGAGACACTGATAATTTTAGAGATTTCTGTGTGATGTCGTAAATAAAGCCACTTTTTGCGCTTTCATTGCAAACGCTAAACCCTACGTGATAGATCAAAATAATGTACTACTGTATTTTTTTGTATATATTTAGTTTTCGAAATTTGAGACATTATTTAATTTGGAGGCGCTACGAATTTCGCCAGCTAGTTAGATAATATAAGAAGGATAAAACTATATTCTACAAAAAAATATTGATTGTTGCTGTGCGTACATGCAAACCAACAATATGAGGAAACATATAAACCAAAGTATAGGAATTGTTTTCGCGAGAATTGCTAGCGTGTCACCCGTATGAAAGAAAATTACGCTTGATCTACAGGCAAAAAGGTACTTAAACATATTTCACGGTTTCGCAATAACGTTATTACTCATACTTTCGTGATAGGTTGGTGAAGAGCTGCGGTCGCGACACCGTGCAATTTCGTGTGGGCACAAACAATTTCCTTGATAACTCTGCGAAATATTTCAAAACTTGTATACCTAATTGTGTTCACGCAATTCTCAATACCAGCTAACCTTTCGAGGGATAGCGTAAAGTATTATTAATTGAGTATTAGATAACAGCATCGGCGATTCGATACGCAGTGGAGACGGGAGCACGGTATTTATTACCAATGTTACGAGCATACGGTATAATCGCTTTTGGGAAATAAAATCACAGTTTCAAGGTGGGGTCCCATACATTTGATATGAAGATAAATGTGGGAAAATGTTTTTTATTATTTTTATGAAATTGAAAGTAGCAAATGAGCGTGCAGTCTATGTTCATTTGAAATCACCCGTTAAATAAGTTAGGAACACCTAGTTAAGGTTCGCTCACGAGAACTTTGTTACTTCTGACGACTTTGTTGGATTGCCTCCTATAAGGGTCGCTGCTGTAACTGCCTCCTACAATTTTGTCTGTCAAAATAGAAAAGCCTTACGAACGCCTGCTACTAATCAAAAAACGTACGGAGATGCCTCCAGAGTGAAAAAATGTTTCTACCACCTGATATTCTGAATGAATTTATGTAACATCTGATATACATTTTGCATTCTAATTAGTAAGTGCAAGATGCTACATCATAAGTCAGTTTAACCAAAATTTCATCAAATTAATCTATACATATAAATAAAATTGATGTATTTGTTTGTAATATCAAAATAACAGCTTTTAACCAAATTTATAAGGAACGATACTGATAACAAAACATCAACATCAAACATACGATACTGATAACAAAACATCAATTACTAAATTTTTTGTCTGCCTGTTTGTTATGGGTAATCTCTGAAACTGCTGGACCGATTTTGACGGGACTTCCACAGTTAGATAGCTTATGTCATAAGGCGTAACTTAGGCTACTTTTATTTTAGAAAATGTACTTAAAGGGTTTCGCACAAAAAATTAAGACCTAATAAACGGCGCCCTACACGCATGCAGCTTCCATCACTGTCGCTAATGTTAGTTGCTATCAATCATTTCTGAAACAATGCTATAATCTAAAATTTCGGCTATATGTCAAATTACATTTTTTAAACGTGGGTATAACCACGGGGCACAGTTAGTTCAAAATATGCAAGCAGCTTGGGTGTTACAATGCCTATGCTTTCATTTATAATTGACTTATAATTTCGCCTTACACCATTTCTGTGGTCATCTACCATAAGATATTGCTTAAGCCGTCATTAAATATCAAATCCGTGAAATTCACATTTACGGACTTAATCCGATAGATACACAGGTGCAGACGAAATTGTGTAGTAAAAGTTAATTACTTTATACATTTTCATAGAAACGAGTTATATCGTACATATAATAGAAATATACAAAATATAATATTAGACGCGATTCCCGCGATTTTGTTTGAATGGTAGATAACTTTAGATGTTACTTGGGCGCAATGAAAATTTACAATTTGAATGTTAAGTTTACAAGTGATTAATTTTCATTCAAACTTTAATTCCCTTTTTCAACTGTACTGGATGAGTTTCTTTAGGAAAGCGTTATTATGAATTTACGGTTTATTAACATTTAAAATTAAAATTTCATAGTTGTAGACTCAGCGGGCTCATAATAGTGAAACGAATTACGCGTCTTATAAAAGTTTCATCGCAATCATATATATGCTTTAGGGACAAATATACAAACATTCTGTTTTTTTACTCATAGACGGTTATGTTTTTCGTATGTGGGTATAGAATTGCTCAATTAACGCAAATTAGGTTGTAAATAAGGTGATAATCCAACGGGCTGTAAAGGCGATTACTTATTACGTGTATTTCCGCGAGCTTTATACATCGGGTCGATTTAGTTAAACTATAACTTTTTCATTAATAACTTTGGCAACTAAGACGAATTTATTGTTAATTGCTATCTTAATACATTGAATGTCTAAATAAATCTGCATTAATGTCGTTCAATGTAATAGTTTCGTTCGTTGTCATTCAAAAAAAATGCTATACAAGTACATTTCATTCGTCCTCGGTAATTTGTAATTTGTAATTTGTAACAAACTTGAATGTATTGAGTTTGTTACAAATTACTTTATTGCATTTAAACGATGGCTTAAATTATACACTATGTTAGAGTAATAGTAATTTTATGAGAAACATGTCCTAATCTCGCATTAATTTAGCTCTTTATTAGGGTCGGAATTAAGTGATGACCCCACAAGCTATAATTAAAAGTAGCTCGTGTTTCTCGGTTATGCCTCTAGCTGATTTTGTAAAGATTAAATTATTTTTTGACCAGTCTGCTTTTTAAGGTATAAAAGAGTATTGCTTAGTCTTGGGTTATTTCATTTTTTATTACATTGGGATCGAAGTGACTCTCTACAATATGTAATTCGTTTTTGTACGTGTTTCTTTATAAGTATGCTCATATTAGGTCAATCGGGATTTAATGTGAATTTGTGACAAATAATTGCATTTACAATTTCACGATAAATAAAATTGTTACTAGCTATACAGAAATTAAGCTATACAAAAACTATTTCTGTTGTTATTTTTTGTTTGCTCGTCTTTCTCGGTTATATTTGAGACGGAGTTTGTATTCATTGATTATAACTATAATATACTATATGTCTGACTTATTCGAATATGAATATGTGTTTACAGTATACATATATTGCTCAATATCATTAAATTAGCTTGTTATTAGGGTGGGAATGAAGTGATGATCCCACAAGCTATAATTAGGTATTGCACGTGTATCTCAGTCGTGTCTCGGGCCGAGTTAAATAATAAACAATCGTGACCGCGTATGCCACACGTAACTTGCGTCTTACGCTCTTTGGCCTCCATTCCCGAAGAAATTGTGAAATCGATGCGATGCGGCTTCAATTGCAAATTTATTGTTTTATGCACAAGTTAATGGTTGAAGTAAGTAATATATAATTTTTGGATAGACTCTTGCTATGTAGAGGCTATACGCTATGTGATATATTAAGATATGTATAAAATAATAATATATAGTACATGTGTATTATTATTTTATATATATCCCCCGTGACGACCCCTGTGGCGGAGAGGTCACCATACCGGTCTGTGACGCAGCGGGTCCCGATTCGATCCCCGGCCAGACAGACATCTGAATGATGAGTTTAGATTTCTGGTCTGGGTCTGGGTGTTTGTGTATTCGTCTTTGTGTGTCCATGGCA
>DWTU01001444.1:0-13270 GCA_018251515.1 Cecropterus confusis | reverse complement strand
GCTCCACTTTACTGTTGTAAGAGCATTAAGCAAGTTTGGGTAAGCAGTTTCTGTTGCAGTTTTACTACATAGAATTCAATGACATTTATTATTAAATGAACTTGAAAATAATAAGTTGCATTTATTTCTCCAATAATAATAACGACAAAAGACACATTTATACTTATACTTATAATATTATAAAGCTGAAGATTTTGTTTCTTTAGTTGAATGTGCTAATCTCAGGAACTACTAGCTAAACAACTGGTTCGAATTGCAAAATTATTTGTGTCCAATAGAACATTTATTGAGGAAGGCTTAATAACATCACGCTTATGTTTCTTTGTTAGTTTTTTCTTATGTAGTAGCGGGTGAAACCGCGGGGCATACCTAGCAACTAATATAACTAAAACTTCTTCAAGTGGGTTAACGACCAGAACGAGTTACATAATTAGTGAAGAATTGTAAAGTACAAGAGTTAAGCTAATAACGTTCAAATGACGTTATCTCCGAAGTAACTTAAACTTAAATTCGTTAAAGACCCAGACTTTAGTGTGTGAACTTTAGACACATTTAAGTCATTATTTAAACAATTGAAGTTAAGATGAAACTATGGCCATTTAAGCTACTTTACTTTGTAGTTTTAATTTAATCGCTCAATTTAGTTCATAGTGATGTTTGTGCGTATTGAAGATAGAATTTTATGGTACGACTTTGTCACCAGACCCACTAAGTAATTGGTAGTGTGGGTAGTAACGGTAGACAAGTCCTATCGTCCCTAATATTTTGATATGTAGTGACTGTGTTTTTGCGATTTTATTCTGATATCAAAGGCGTTTAAGGCAAATATATTTATTATACAAAAGCATTCTCCTCAGAACTTAAGCAACGAATCTTTTTGAATTTTGGAGGTTGTAAATTTTAGAGCTTATGTAATTATTAGGACTAAGAGTTCTCTAAAAAAAAAGCGTTCTCAAAGGTTTGTGAAATCTACCAATCCGCACTCGGCCACCGCGGTGGACTAGGGCCTATAACTCTCTCTTTCTGAGAGAAGACCCGTGCCCAACAGAGGAACAATAATGGATTGACGACGAAAGCATAATTTTAAAGCTTTATTTCATTCGATTAGTAAAATATTTCTTTAAATTTGAATCATGATCTATTACAAATTCTTAAACGTAATCTTTACAATCAGGTACTTTCAAATCAGTTGAACGTAAATCAGATGGTTGAATTCATCAACAAAGGAATCAAACTGAGAGTAGGGATTGCAGTTGAGCTGAAAATTAATTGCTAATGAAGTTACCAGCGATTTAATCGACAGCTCTCTCGGGCGTACGATCAACGTGCGATATTGGAAATACTCGGTGGTGACATTTATTTATAAATAAATGTATAAAAAAAATGTGGTAGATCCAGTTTAGTTCAACCGGGGAGGTACCACCGTCACACATAGTTCCTGCATGAAGCAATTCTTTAGTATCGCTGGAAGGTCGCCGGCTTACTTATATATAAGGCGATCATCTCAGTCTTCAGGAGTAGCAACGCGTGATGGCAAGGTGTGATCGACTTCAGATAGAACCCATGTTTTATATGAAGTTGCTTACAGATATCCATGAGCGGCAGTAACCATTTACCATCAGATGGTCTGCATGCTCTTTTATTAATTGTCCTTGGACAAAATCTCATATAAGCTTAAAATTGAATATATATCATTATGAACGAATATTTTGTTTTAAGCAGTCGGGTTTTTTGTTTAATTGTTTTTAACGATGTAGTTTAGGTAATAGTGTCACGATTTAGGAAAAGTAATTTCTTCCCCCTCTTTTCCTATTTACAGGCGCAAATTTTTGTAATTATATAGCCTATGTCCCTCTGCGGACTGAGGCGATTCCAATGATACGTCATATGTCACAATCCCTTCATCCAGTCCATTGAACGCTTACATCGGAAATACACTGGTAGATTTAGAAGTCTACAGTCTAAGTATTGTAATGTAATACTTAATCCATTAATTAATTTATAGGTTGGTAGCTATTTAAACATCAGCGTGCACTTTCGGATGGTTAAATAGATTTGATACTCAATTTTGTTATTAATTATTGCATCTACTATTTCATACCGTACTGTTCATTATATCATGTTAAACTATCGGCCTATTCAATAGCACGGGGTTTGTGTTTAGAAGGTTAGAATATTTTATGTACCAGTAACCGTTTGTGTTGTAGAAAATGTCCTTCAACCTCGTTGCAAGTGTACCTCAAAAGGGTTAATAGCGCTGCTTAGGACTAAACAAGGAACTTACACACGTCGAGACTCGAACCTTGCACCGGCGGAGTGGCGTCTGAGTGGCACAATTGCAGTAATTATACCTTTAAGAGAACCGTGAAGAATCTACCATGTAATACGATACGTCAGAGTAGGGAATGTAATAGCTTTCATACAAATAAAAAAATGCCTATCTAATTTCAAAAGCTCACGTGACATTTTGACATGATAGTAAACAAGCATTTTTTTTGGAAATTTGATGAATTTTTTTTGGCAAAATGATGAAAAATATGTCATCCGTTTTGTAAAGTAACTTACTAATTATAGTCACTAAATGGAGGTATGATGTGTCAATTCTTTAACCACGGAACATAAACCAGTTATTATTGATTTAATTGTGGTATCTTCAGATCTGATTTCTTACATAATGAGACTTTTATTTACAGAAATTTTGTTCAGACAATGTTCGGGTTTAAAGGTAATTGTTGCTTGACAATTAGATTCACGTTACAACTAATTATAGAAAATACGATTTGATTAATATTATCTTTGGTAAGGCTGAATAGAGAATTGATTCCTAAACTGCTGGGTTCTAAAAAATAAAGATTTTTTTTCTAAAATGACCTGATACCTTACCCCATGAACCCATAGCCAAATCGTCATTAAAATCCTATCTCTTGTTTTTCTTAGAAAACACATCAATTTAAAAACTTTGTGGGTGTCCGATCGTCGCTTATCGATCTCTGGGGGTCGATATCGACCACTTTGGGAATTCCTGTTATAGAGTTTTATCTGTAAATAATACACATACTTGAAAACCAAAACTTAGTTTTTTCCCTTGACTTTGGTGAGATAATGACACAATTTAAGAATGTTAATTCTTAGCAAGGAATATAATGGGTTATTAACACTTTGTGTTAAGCTCTCGTGTTATATTTCGCGTTCATTATGGCGGTAATGGCTGAACGCGAGTAACGGGACTAATGAGATTGTGTCGTTACAGACCGGTGCTTTTGTGGGTATTTGACGAAAAATTTAATATTGTGATGTGTGGTGTAGTGTTGGTCTTGAAAGTACCGCGTGGTGTAGGCATAAATATTCCTTGTGCTATTTCGAATGAGCCGTGTAGTACCACTTTGGGTCTTCTGTAGTTATGTAGGAGACGACTAAGGAACTAAATGAAGCAGGCATGCCTGACGCTGTGACTATTGGCAAAACTCCTATAAGGGAGGTCTAGTCCAACAGTGAAGGTCAAAGGGCTGGAATCACTAAATACTAAAATAATTGTTATTGATGTTATTGGCTTTTTAAGGTATTTTAATATATATAGTATAGCAAATTAAAATAACTTTTTAATCATGTATCAAATGATATATACAGTCGATCGTACGGTAAGTAGCAAAAGCCGCCATGGATATCTATAACAATCTCAAGATAAGATTAGTGTATAAACCTGAGATCGGATACAAATACGTTAATTCTCCTGAGGATTAAGTTAAGATGACTCGTATAAGTGTCAGTCACGAACTCAGTCCTTCCAGGTAAATTATAGCAGCGCTTAATACTATTATTATTATAGGGCCAAAATATTTATGGCGGCGCAGAAAACAGTCACACGTACATAGTTCGTACCATCTTAAAAGGACAGTTATAATTATTTCTTTTTATTTACTCGTTTTATGCACAAAATTTATCTTAATATATAACAAAATTAGTTCTTGTAAAAAGCACAAGTAGATAACGTTTAATAATAATATTATAAAAGAATCACACGAATAAAATAAAGGAACTATTCTAAATGCGACGTGATCATGTAAGTTTATTTATAAAAGTGTACTAATAAATTTACAAGTGTATCTTGATTTTTGTCTTGTATTAATTCAAACGTTATTTCTAGTAGTGGGTATTGTGCGCCGCACTAATCCAAACTGGACAACTGCCATTCCGTGGGACTTCGGTAATAGCCTCTCGGTGTTTAGAAAACACGTTTTATCAACTGTGCGCAAACTCGGGCAAGCGCTCGATTATTAACTTCTGCCGCAACCCGGTTTAGTTGGCTTTGCTCAAATCTTGTTTGCACTGACTTTTCGTTTTTCTAACTAACGAAACTATGGAAAGTATTATTGTAATTTTAGCTGACTGCCCTGTGCCCTTAGTACGAGCTTATTACAAGTATTCACTAGGTGGTAGGACCAATGTAGTTCAACCGGGGAGTTACCACCGCCACACCTATTTCTAGAGTCAAGCAGTTATTGTGTTTCGGTAGAAGGGTGTGGTTGCCGAGCTGCCGACTCACATATATGAAGCGACCATCTCAGTCCTCAGGGGTAGCGTCTGTGATCGACTTCAGATAGAACCCCTTTTCCATATGAAGTTGCTTACAGATGTCCATGGGCGGCAGTAACCTCTTACGATCAGGTGGACTGCATGCCCGTTTGCTATTTCAACCAGACAAAAAGTATTTTTGTTAAAAAAAAACGTAACAATATTTGTATTGAGAAAACATAATAATCGTACTAAGGACACTAATAAAATTGTACTTATAGATATATAATACCTGTGACGACTTACAATGTCTTCTATAAATAAAGTTATTTTTAGATATAAATTGGCTACATGTATCTTTTAAGAAGCTTATGGTTTTGATAGTAAAGTAATTCTTATTTGTGTAATTATAATAGCACAGATTTGTATAGAAATATATTTAGGTGCGTAAATAAACCGTCAAAATTAAATACGGATAGCGGCGTATTTGTTAAAGAAATATCAGATTGATATTTTTTTAACAAAATAAAGACGCGTATTTTGGTCACTATCCAATAGTTTCAATAACATTTGTTACTAATTATATTCCCTGTAAAAAATTATTCATTTCGATGATGTAATTAACAAACATTTCAAATTTGAAAAAGGCACAAATTCCAGACTATTATTGGCTTGTAAGATTTTAAACAAAAATTAAATATTCCTTTTACATTTGGAGTTGCTTAGTTATTTTTATTATTTTAGGGACAATGATTCACTATCTATAATAACGTCAAGGTGTTAGTATATAGTTATATATGGTAGTTGTACAAAGGTGTATTACAAGATCACGTTATGGTTTTACAAGTATGAAGTTCACTATTCAACGATACGTAGGAATGGATGTGTGCAGCAGCAGCAGTTTCCAGCAGCCGATTACATATTATATAACTCATTAAATTGTTAGTAGCCTTTTAAATTCAGAAGCACCACTGCCACACCTATTTTTGCCGTTCCAACTAAATCTTCAAAGGTAGTAAGGCATCTGTGGTCAACCTGTTTTAATCTTTGGTTGATTACAGATGTCCATCGGTGGCATTAACATCAGATGGAATGCATGCTCGTTTGCTACTTAAAAGAGTAATGTAAACTAAATACAAATATACCAAAATACACAACATCTCATTTAGCTGCCAGTGTGCACAAAATCGTACGAACTCCCTATTAACTCCACAATCCGGATCAGTTAGCTTTACTAATACTTTGTTTGTTACAGTGCTTCTTACTGTTATAATGTTTGTGTGTGCTATTTGATAGGTGATTTAAATAAATGTTTGCTACTGACATACCTATTATGTATCATAAATTCTGTTAGAAATTAAAATAAATACGTATGATGTGTTCTGTGCTCACGACGGAATTTAGATGTCAAGCCAAACAGTTAAATCACGCATTAATCAAATGTTTGGTTACTACAAATTTTATATTTGTATGTATATACCTACTGCTGTTCTAATCAATGTATGGGCACTCAAAAGTATCCGAGATGTTCGAACAGTGTGTTTTAATAAAAGTATTAAAATGAAATAAAATCTAATTAAAGCTTATATACTCACTGCAAATTATGCGGCCATTGCCGAAACATCTTAGAATTACTTTATTCGATACAGCTGTTCGAATTCCATCAGAGCCGCGGTGCTCCTGGGAACTAAGATGAAACGTGCAAAAAGTGGAAACCCCAAAATAGACAACACATTGTAATCGATCAATTTGCTACCGACGTATGTCGGCTGAGGCATCGGCAACATTTGGCGAAGGCAATTCGTCCCATTACTAAGTCAGAAAGAAAACTTTCTTCCCTCGAGACGGGACCTGTAAATAAACTGTTCAGGGGAGGGAAACGACATTTGGTGTCCTCCTAAAAAGCTAACAATTTATGGGTATATCGATAAGATGTGTTGAGACACGTGCTTGATCGCGATATGAGAAAAAAGCCCGCTCGCGGCGCCCGCCGCATAAATTATTGTCGTTCACCTAGGAACAACTGTATTTGAAAATAACATTCTTATCAGTGTACGGGAATTCCCTAAATTGAACATGATTACTGGTACGTAGATTTTATCGACGATAATTATTGTTTATAATGTCCCGCGTGGCGAATGTGTCACCGTATTTTGGAACCGATTGTCAAAGCCATGGTCGCTACAACTATTCGGGATCAGTTTTTATGAGGTAGATATTTATGGTTTAAGTAATATGGATTCCTATTATGACTCTGTATTTATATGTTCGTGTTTTTGAGAATTGGAAATTTGAGGTGGAGAATAAAATGTCTTTGTTTTTCGTAAAAAAAAAACATATTATTATCCCTACACTTAGCAACAGCAGAAAACAATATTACACCAATGTTTTTGATGGAAGATGGAATATGCGTGTCTTTGCCCTGACTAGTAAGATATCTTCGGTGATGAAGTCTATTCAACAAACTACTTAAAATAATTATAAATCATGAAACGTGAAATGAAAGAAGTGATTAAATATTATAATATTATTTTAACATTAAAAACATGTAACACAATATAATTAAACCGGGCAATACCATCAATTTGTAATTTATTTTCAAAATTACAAGTAATAAGTTTAAAATGTATTCCGCGTAGATAATTTCCAGATGTCTTTTTGAACATTAAAAAGTAAAGTCACAATGCAATATCGAAATAACAATCATATCATTGATGCCGGCCGTGCGCAACGCTGGCTTGATTCGAGGGCACCGCTGTTGTAGATGAAACATGCGATCTACCCGTATTGCGAGGTAAATCTGCTTGATTTAATATTGTCAAATAAAACAGAAAGAATTTTATATTGCTAGGAATTCTTAAGTCTAGTCTTTTAGATCAATGGTATCGGGCGTAGAATTGAACACTGTTAAAAGATTGTATGAAAATATTATATGGATGAAGATCTGATAGCGAGATTAATATTTACTATTAATCTCGCAATCAGATCAGTAACGCATTGATGTAAAATTAAAGAAAGCTTGATTTTTCATTTCATTACAATATGTTGTAATTAAACGTTTCTCTTTAACCAAATGACCCAAAATACAAGTTGTAACAAGCTTACTAATGTTTAGTTATAGATATTAGTTATAGTAATTATTTGCGTATCTTTTATATTTATTTTAGTTTAAATTGTAACATAATTTATTATTATGTTATTATGAAATTTAAAAAGTCTAAAATTGGATTTATACATAGTAGTGGATAATTAATTGCAATTTAAAGAAACTGGTACCTTTTTACGGTTTATACTGACTTAGAATTGAGGACAAACAACACATTCATATTATGTTACAGTGGAAAATACGTTTTCAATCCATGAATAATGGGATCTCACTTTTACCCGAATATAGGAGCTATTCTAAAAACTAAGATCAGTTGTTACAGTCGGATAAAAGTTGCGTCTCGCTAGAAATAGAGGCTGGTTCTACTATGCAAGTAATCCTATTTTGGACCAATTTTCCGTATGTTACATAATATTATATTTCAAGTAAAATATCAGAAACACGTATTTTGCTTTTAATGACTGAGAAATATCATACGTGGCGAATAAACTAGGGAAACGAAATAACTTACTCAGAGGAGGTAATTCGCGAGCCGTATAAAAGAGAAACGAACGCTTCAAGAACTAAGCTGCATTTTGTAAAGGTTTTCAAATGTGCTCGTGAAATTCATTCAAGACGCTAGATTGTGTAAATCAATGTAGGTTACATTTTCACATGAACGACTTCTAGCGTGAAGCAGTTCTTACGTTTCAGTTCAAAAGTGTGGAAGTCGGCGGTGTCGCCTAGGAAGCCCTTTAGCCCTCAGAAGTAGCAACGCATCCGCAATAGACTTTACGTGGAACTCATGTTATATATGAAGTTGCTTATAGAATACCTATGTCTACGAACGACAGTGACCGCTTACCATCAGATGAAGAGCATCTCCGTTTGCAACTTAAATTAAAAAAAGTGCACGAGTAAATTCTAACGAGCATATGACCTATATCCCAATATATACATATATGCCCATTTTTTAATTTTCTTCAATTTTCTTCCTTATTCAAAAGCCTTCGTGACGTGACCGTGAGTCTGAGTGACTTTGAATAGTTTGAAAGACTTTCATTCAAGCACTTTGCTTTTATTCTTGTAACTTATAGAGTTGTACTTACACTACACTAATTTTGTGTAAAAATTAGGTCACTTATTTTTTACGTATATACTTTGGAAGGGTGTATGTTACCTTGTAAGCTACCCACGAGGAAGTCCAGAAATAACACTCCGTCCATCGTTGATACAAAATATTATGCGTTGGATAACCAAAAGCATAATATCAACTAGTTTTACAATAAGCACTCGTAAAGAAGTGAGTGACGCTTTTCTATGTGTTTATCAGTATGTTTAATGTTGTAATGTTTGACTTGATCAAAAAGATTTTGAACATGTGAACGAAAACTTTAATTTTCTATTAATGATTACCTTACTTGTATAAGTTACTTATGTAACCTAATTTTGCTGTTAATTAAACAGACGTATTGTTTGCAAACATCTATCTCCGAGCAAGCGTATCAAGTTCGTTAGTCCGTATTTAGAATTAACAATATGAAACCTTCCGAAATTTCGTAATCTCTCTCTAACATCCAAATCTCAATAGATATCGAAATCAGGGCTGCATTTGTCAATTAACACCTCTTTAGGAACGATGCCAATTGAGGCGTTATAGCTTGGGGAACAGCGTTGGGGTACGAACGAGAGGCTTTTCGTCTCAGTCGCACTGTATGTTAGTGTAAATCTTGATGAAGAGTTAAACATTTTGCACGTATAAAATAAATCCATACTATAAAAAAAAAAACCAGCTAGAAATTGTTTATTGATGTGTTACCGGAGTACAATATCATTAAGATTCAATTAATCAAAATACAGCAGCGCATAACATACTTTTATGAGATATATCGCTACGTCCATATTATAAAAAAAAAACTGGGGAAATCTTCTCCAAAACTGGATCATATTTCATCACGCTTGTTATTCTTTTTTTAGTTAGTTCAGTTAAGTTCGAAGACAATTTTTATCAATTACAAAGGTTTTATATGTAACTTTGTTTGTGCATTAATTTTTAGCGATTTAATTAACATCCATCATAGTTAAAACAGGCTTTAGTTGACTAAGCTGCATTTAAAAGCATTACCGTGTTTTTTGACGTAGACATCTGACATTGTTCACATTGTGTGTTTCACATAGTCAGTGAATATTTTATTCGTTTATTCTAATATTTTTGTAACACGTATTTTTATAAATATTCAGCTCTTGTTCTCTACATTAACTTAAACGATGCCAAATCTCACACTTTTCCGTGCGCGCAGTATTCGTAAAAACGGGATCTAAAGTTTTTGTTTCGCGTATTAATCAAATCAAATTTGATTATTATACTATTATAATATGTAGGTAAAGTGTGGTAGAACTCTTTATGGTTCGGCTCCGGAATCACCAGCACTACATCTATTTCTACCTATTAACAACAGTATCATGTATTTCTGTGTTCTCGCCTGCAGGGTGTGCTAACGGACATATACCTTTTGTAACGAGGGGGATACCTTCAAAAAGAACCCGACGCCGTGGGAACAACGCAAGGTTGCAAGTTGCATGTAGAAAGCATGTAGAAAAATATAGAAAATATGCTATATACTATCAAAATTATCTGCACGGGTACATAGTAACTTTAACTATCTCGATCAAGTCCAGGTACAGCTTCCTACAATCCAACCTTTCAAAATCGAGATGCATCCGTCAATTAACACCTCGTAACGATCGCGCCAATTGAAGCGTCATACTTAGAGTTTGTGGATCCAATCAACTTTAGATCCTATGTTCTAAGTCGTAAAAGCAGTATAGTCTCACTGTGGGATGCAACAGTTTTAGAGAGCGCCAAGCTCAGCCGGATATTTAATTACGATAGTTTCTGGTAATAATGATACAGCTTCAGGAGGTATGGGAGATTTATAGCATTACAGTAACTGTTCTTTGCCAATACGATTGTATTAATTATACAATGAATAGTCATTTCAGAAAGTATTTTGTCAATTTGAATCCTTATATACCTGCCTTTAATATCTGTGGGTGCCTTTTTAGTGGAGCAATTTTAATTTCCCAAAAACATTATCAATTAGACTTAATTTAAATGAAAAATTTGTACTAATGAACTAATTATACTCAGTGAAAACTTTGCAAATCGTTGCATTTTTTTAGTCTAGTACTGGACGAAATGAATCAAAGAAAATTTTGTTTCCTTGAGACTAATAACAAAATAACTAGAAGATGTTCTAATATTGTGTTTATAAACTTTCAAAACGATGAAATACAAAACCGGTCTAAATTCATCATAAAGTTTCAAAACTATTAAATACGAGACTGGTGAAGAAAAAGCAGATGTACAAATTATTTTTATCAGACACAGGAATCCGGACACAGAACAGAAATATAAATACATAAAATTTATAAAAATAGTATGGGAACATAAATTAATAAAAAAAAAAACAAAACACGCTTAATCATGATCCAAATCTAGTTTAAATAACACTACCGTAAAATGAGGAAATGAGGAATAAAACATTTTGCATTACCAATGGTAAACCACGCTGCCGACGCCAGCAATTTATCATTCACCCACAAAGTCGGTTGGGGTCGCTGCGATAAAAACCACAAAGGAAGCATAAGACAATGGACACGGCGACCGACGTTGAACAAAACAATTGCCAGCTCCTTTAAGCCACTTGCGAGGACTATCAGTAGGTATCAGAGTGACTGACATGTGCAGGAAACGAAAGCATTTTTTGTCTTTGCGAGTTCATGAAAAAAAATGGTTGTATACATTTTTTAAGCTAAGCCCTAGACAAGGATTTAAATATTCTTACTTTGACAAGTACAAATAAGAGTACATAGTAACTCAAATGTTTCACTAAAATATTACTAGATTCACATTCCTGCTTAGGCGGGGATTGCAACCAGATTTCTGTACGTACTGCTGGACATAGTGCCCATAGTCTAGCGCATGTCAAGTGTGAAATGGCGGACTTTAAACATGTTTGAGAAAATTTGAAATGAAATATTAATTTAATACGTGAGCAATAGAAAAAAGTAATTTCACCAAACACGTAGGGGAACGAAAAAAGAAGAAATCCGAAACAATAAAATGCAAAAAATATTGCAGATATCCACAATGATACCCGGGACATCTGTATAAATAATCACAAAGAAGGCAAAGACAATGGAATGGACAAAGGAATTATTTGCCGGACGTTGGTCGGAACGACGCTAGGGGTTCCTTTGAGTCGCTTGCCCCTAGAATTATCAGTCTATCAGGGTGATTGACAGACCGCGCCTGGAACGAAGAAAAAATTGCTTTCAAGCCTTTATTAAGATTGATGGGGCCATTCCGGCCCCGCCCCGTTCGGATCGGTTCGCAAATGTAGCACCTTTTATTTGCTACACGTCTGACTAAAACGGAATATCATCTCGTTTCAAATAAATCGGCCGCGCCCCGGTGAATAAGCAACTTGAATTTTGCAGAACTTAATGGTTTGACCGGAGGGACCACCGCCACACCTATTTTTGCCTAATAACAGCAGTATTAAGCCCTGCTGGATTCTCGTTGTAGTAAGTAGACATATTTCTTAAAGGCCTTTCAACATAGTCCACAAAAGTAACATATTAGTGGTTAAGCTCAAGCTGTACTTAAATGTACCTGTAATGGTTTACGATTTTCCGTGGAATGCTGTGGCAGTTGACCATCAGTATTGCATGCTCGTTAGCTACAGCTATGTTATAAAAAGTCAGTGACTTGTGTTGTAATATTTTGATAAAGCGGCCAAGGAACAATAATAATAATGTATCGGTATATCTACTGATTGAAGTAGGCCAAAGTTATGAAGGAGAATAAAAAAATCGAGAACATGAAGAGAAATCTATACTTTTTAGAATTAATAAGTATTATTTTATATTTATCAGTTTAATATTCTTCGCTAGGATCGCACCAAATATTCGTATTATATTAAACACCTATTCCATTTCATAGTTACTTAATAGACAAGTAGGAGTATCAATGCAAATCAGTCTTCGTTTACCCACAGATGAAGTGCTGGCTTAGTTCTAGTTCAAAATGGATTTGATGACCGTCTCTAAAGATCCTGTTATACTGCAATCCTCTACATATCAATTTGCTTATATCGATCGATATTGTTCTAAGTTGCTTAAACAACCACTTGCTACTATAATTCCACAAAAGTGCCCGGATGTCTCATGTACATTTGTTGTCAAAATTGCGTTCCGTCATTTACGCACTTGTGTTACTTCCGGCAGAAATAAGTGTAACGGTGGCATTTCCGTAATTGAACGCGGCATGTGTGGTTCTACGACATGTAATCCATCTAATACAACTTCCCTTTACAACATCAACGTTAATGTGTAGAGCAAAATGTATTGTTAAATTCCCGCATGGCATAGTAGTCGTCATACTGATACATGACGAGTGTACCGGGTCCTATCATATACAGGTAAATTTAATATAGATCACAATTCTGTTGGTGTCAAATTGTTTTAACAATAACTTATTCTGCCTCAGAGACTTACACACATTCATTATGATAGGAGGATAACATTTAAATTAAATCCTACTACTATTATAAAGGCGAAAGTTTGTAAGTATGGATGTATGGATGTTTGTTACTCTTTCACGTAAAA
>DWTU01001443.1:0-13270 GCA_018251515.1 Cecropterus confusis | reverse complement strand
CAGCCCTCGGACGCATCCAGAGCGGGCCCACGCCTAGCCCACTTGGAGCGTCCCCTCCTGGGATCCCTCTTGGCTTCCCCGTGGTGATCCAAGCCACGGTTACTGAGCCCCTCACCACGACAAGGTGAAGATCCGTTCGAGGGGGAAATAAAATGCATTCATTAATGTATGTTTTTTAACAAATTAAAAAAAATACTATTTGATTTTATTATTTGTTTCTTATATATTGACACTGGCACAATAAATTTAGAAGCCAAATTTATTCAAAAGAAAAATTGAAAATAGAACTCGTTACTAAAACAATTGACTGTCGATTATAGATTGTCTGGTCATAGCTCTCATGTATAAAACAATTCGTAACTGTGCAATTAGCCGGCTTTTATTATAATCTTGCGTAAAGAATCTGTTTTTTCTAAACAGTTCTTTAGTTCTATTCGTTTTATGCCGCTTGTCTTTCCCTTTAACTCGCTGTTTATCTGGTCGCAGATTGTTTCTGATGTTTATTGTTTGCTCGGGGCCCAAATTGTCACTGTTGATGACAATAGGGATTGGTGTATTTGCGAAATTTGTATTGAAAAAATGTGAATTATTTACTGAAACTTCGTTTCGAGATTATAATGTTTCTACAAAGTTTCTACAAAGGTAAAAACTTTAGTTTAATTAGTGGTTGGATAGGTTTTTTAGTGTTTGACAAAGCAAGTTTTCGAGGACGGTTAGGTTGTGGAAATGAAAATACCTCAGTGACCTTGTAACTGTTCAAAAAGTTCTTGCACCTTCAGTTAACGCTCATAGAGCTAAGGTATGCCTAGTATTGTGTGTATAATTATTTTATTACCAAATTTGTTTAGGACGAGAGTATTATTCATTACAAAAGATTGATATACTCATATAAAGGTCTTATCAACCATATTATTTGAAACACCAAGTATAAATTTAAAATAGAAAATATTTTAAGGATCATTTGAACAGGCTTTGCGAGTACCTTGTCAGACTTAACGACAGACGGAGTACGACATATTAAATCCCTTTCAACGAACGCCCCTACAGTTCGATCAAGAGAAGTTTTAAATTACTGACACATCACTGACAAATAATATACTGGTTAGTATATTATAAAAGTTGATTAGAGGTTTCATATTGTTGTTATAAATAAGTGCACATTGGTCAAAAATTTATTTTACTTACTTCGTATTGTTTTAGTTATACACAATATAATGTATCTACTTACAATACCAATTGGAATTCGTTCATGTCTATACCACAATGATCTACAAAATTAATCAACGTGTTGCGCAGTCATGATTCGGATGAGAGAAAGTTAGTGCAATACTTGATACATTAAGATTTAAGGTAGCATGGAGTATACTTTGTGTATGCTCTAAGCCTCGCCTGTTTAAGAAGAGAAATTCATGCCTTCCAGAAACTATAATCCATCCTGAGGTTGACCCTGAGGACTAAATTGGAACCTCGGATAAGTGAGACATACTTTACCGTACCATTTAAGTCAAGATTTACTTAAGATTACTTTAGTATGGCTGTACTAAACACTTCCGTTACAGATCTCTTAACTATTTTCTGGAGTTTAGCAATAATAATAAACCACACATTCCTAAAACTGTTGAATTATTTGATTATGATAAAGCTCTTACTTTTCTTCTAAATAAAAACTTAAACTATTTATTACTAAATGATAAGCCTGACAGTGTGATTGACCAATTTATAATTTTCTTATCACAATCCCTACAAGAAAGTAAAATTTTAATAAATGTATCACATAGTAAATGAATTATTAAACCTTGGATAATTCCGGGTATATTACGGTGTATTAGAAACAGAAACAGTACAACGTAAGGTGTCTGTTCACTTAAATTCAAATAAATCCAGTGTCCCAACAAGGTTTGCATTCGCAGTTATCACCTGTTGTCCTACTTCGTATCAACATAATGACTTTAAAACCAGACAATGCCCCAGGGACCTTATACTAATTATTTTTTAAAAAATGGCAAAGAAGCGTTTACACTTGTAATCTCACATTTAGCAAACCTTTCTTTTCGTATGGGTATTTTCCCGGCTCCTTCAAAACTATTCATTGTTACGCCTGTACATAAGAGCGAAAAGATAATATTAATAATTATAGACCGATCTCAGTATAACCTGTAATTGCAAAGATAATCAAAAAGTTACTCAATTCTCGGCCATTAGATTGTCTAAATAAATTTCCAAATATTATCCTCAACGCAATATGGATTCAGGCAAAATAAATCCACCGAGAATGCTGCTTTGGTTTAGACAAATTTAATTACTCAAGATCTTGACAGTAGTAGATTTTCGCCTAGGAGTATTTTTAGATCTGAAAAAAGCTTTTGACACCGTTTACTTTTCCATTTTTATTAATAAGCTTGAAAACATTGTAATAAAAGGAATAACCCTGCAACTTTTAAAAGTTTATCTTCATGGTAGAAAGCAGAGAGTTAAAATAAATGATTCCATGAGGTAGGACCTGGATATATCTTTTGGCGTCCCTCAGGGATTTTGCAATTGGTCCCACATTATTTCTAATCTATATTAATCAACTAATCAACCTCAATATTAATAGTGGTTAAGTATTTTCCTACGTTGATCCTACTCATATTGTATTTCGTTGTCCAAACTGGGAACAAGTATTTAAAAAGCCGTTACTGTTATGGAAAGTATTTCTATATGGCTTAAGGATAATATTTTAACTTTAAATGTTACTAAAACAAATTACATCTGTTTTGCAATTAGTGCCAAAACCCAACCAAATATCAATTTTCAATTTATATTACACACATGTGATAAAAGCAATGTCAAAAATTGCACTTCTATCGTTATAGAAAGAGTTACTTCAACCAAATATCTCGGAATTTTTCTAGATCAAAGACTTTCTTGGCATCAGCACATTGAATATCTAAACAACAGGATTAGAAAAATAACCTGGATGTTTAAGTCACTCAGATAAGTCGCTCATAAACAATTTTTAATTAAAATATACATAGCTCTAGTTCAATTAGTTATAGCTTATTGTATATGCGTTTGGGGCGGAGTGTAATAAAGGGGAAAGCATAGTTTATTATAGGTAATTTATTACCTCTAAACCATTTAAATTTCCAACGGAAGAGCTATATGATATATATAAAGTGCATAGACTACATAAAACCCTAAATTTTGATCCTATAACCTCTACAAGCAGAAGGAAAGGTAGGGTCGTCTACGTCCACCGTACATGAATGGTTTTTGCTAAAAGACAGTACTCAAGACTATCTGCGAATATATGTAACGAAATAAACAAAAGCCTTAATACATTTAAATTAACACATATTAAATGTATAAAAAATCTGCTAAAGAATAATTGTTACCACTAACCTATAAGAATACAGAAAAACTTATAAAATTCAAATGAAATAGTCGACAAACTCACACACACACGCATACATATGTATACAACCGCACTATATTGTAAAAAAATTAATAAAAATATATTTAATTAAAATATATGTCTGCAAAAATTGTACCTAAATACTATCTTCTAGAAGAGCAGGGTCTCCCGACACGAGCACTTAAAGGCTCAAAGGGGGCCTGTACCACTGCTTGTTTATTTAACTATTTGTAGATAAAAAATATTTTTGATTTTTGCTATTAGGAAGAATTATGTGCAGCGGTGGTACCACTCGATTCCAACCACAAAGGATTTACTACGTTTCATATTGTTTAAAATTTTACGTGAATTCATTACTTAAATAGAAGAGCTCTGTTAGATTTTTTAGAAAAATGGACTACGCAAACCTGTCTACGTTTGTATGACGGCGTTAATCCCATTCAGCGAGTTGACTGTTAGAGCGCTTGTAAGAATTATTATCGCATGACTTCGCAGCCAGACGTCGTGTGTGTTACATAACGCCGCAAATAATATGAAAACTTTTGTCTTTTCCATAAAGCACTGATTATATTTTGAATTGCGTTATCATAACTACGATTAGAGGGATTGACGAGATTATCAACAATTCATTTGCCTTTATAACTGGAGATGGTTATGTCTGTCTAGTATTTCCTAATAAACTATTTATTTTTTTAATTAATATTTTGTAAATAAAACATATGTTATGTAATCTTTTAGACAAGTTTTTTGTGAACATTTTACTTTTTTTACGCAAATATGTCTAATATTTACAAACATTGCTTAAATTAGCACTTACAACATAGCCAGACAAGGAGTTTCCAGTATGAAGTAAGTCTACATTTGTTATAAGGTTTGATAACATTTAAAATAAAAAATACTTGTATTTCATTTCGTTAGCAACGAAGAAAGATAACACTTGAACTACGTAAAATAAAACGCCACAATCGCCTTGTAAAGCGTACATAATCCGCGCATATTATTAACATAGCTATCGTAGCCGGGCGCTGTTATTTAAATAAGGATAAAATTTCCAATTTAAAAAAGGTAAAGTGTCCTTATCGAGTCACGTTGTAAGATAGAGCTACCGCTATTCTGGGCCATAAGAATGCTGGGATGCCTATGACATTATTAAACTCAAGCGCATCTTTGCCGGAGTGACGCTAAAAAACTACGTGACTGCGTTGCACAATTCAAGTTTTCTCCCTGAAAAATCGTCCACACCGAAATTCAGCGCGGATCCTGAGTGAATAAAGAAAAAAATGGCGTCCACACGGGCCACTTTGTGAGTGTCCCGCATAAATTATGTTGATGAAACTCTTAGTTGGAGTATTATTATCGCGTGCATGGTGGCCGTTTTATCGCGTATCGTTTCCATATATATTCAAAGTTGCGATGAGTACCACTATAATTTTGTTCGGATCCACTATGTAGGCGGGAAATAGAAAGGTTAACCTTGGTTTTGTGAGCTTAAATGAACAGATAGTGTATCGAAGTATAGGCACAAGTACTGGTAATATATGCACATAAATAGTGCTCAATTTGTATTCTGAATTAAGATAAAAACGTCGACAAATATGGTTGCTTTGCATGGATTTTTATTACGCTTCTTAATTATTAGATCTTCACTAAAAAAAAAAAACACTACCAGATAGTTTGAAATTTTTAGAAATTATTGTGACTTGATAGTAGAGGCACTAGCGTACCATTTATTTCTATACTATGCGAGCGGTAAATATCTTTCCGTATGGTCTAAAGTACAGAGACACTTGTACAACATGTTTCGCTCAAAAAAAGCTCTCAAAAGTAGCAACTTATGAAGCGGTTGAGCTTAAGTAGTATTTCAATTATATTTCCAAGTTAAGAGTAGATTATTGGCTTACATTTACCATCAGATCTGTTAATGGATTTAATGAAATGACAGGCATTTTTCATTGTAGCCCTCATTCGTAGATACTCCTGCCAAGTTTGGATATAATTAGGCAGGCTTTGACCATTTACCAATGGATTAAGTTAAGATGAACTATGTGTTCAATAGATGGTATGACGTAAACGGTATTTTACTAAACAATTACAAACACACAAGCCAAAGCCGCTGAATATAGCGCCTATTTATTCCAGTAATTGTATTTTAAAGCGAAAATGACCGTCTGTACGCTGAAAACGATTAACGTTATACGTTTTCACGGTTATTAAGTCCTTCCAACTCGGAACGCTGAGACGCATTAATTCAAGTGCAACACGAAAAATGCATTAGTGGACGGAGTTGCTCGTTTATCATTGTCCTGTCTCTTAGGGTGGTTGACCTAGTGCGGTATTGACGTGCACGTTAAAAATATATCGCCTTAAGAGGTTTATGTTGTCACTATTCGGTTAGTTGCTTTCACGGAATGTTGTGAAATCGAAACCGAGAAATATTAACCGAATTAGGCTACTATAGTACTTTTTAAGTCGCTACTTTAAAGGATACTATAGATTGGAAGTTCTCTATTCATGTCGTTTATGTCTGAACTTTAAATGTTATATATTGTAAATAATGAAAATTACAAGGATTTTTAATATATTTATTTAATAAATAATTTAATATCTATTCTAAACTATTATGATCTATCTGATTCTCCGATGTTTCTTGCGATGAGAATGCTCGTAACTGCCGTGTTAATTCTCGCTGTGTTTTATTGGAAGGTGAGATTAGGAGAATTTAGCATTCCAACTCAGTTATCGTGTGGCTACAAATCTGTATCGAACTCATAGGACTCCAATAGTGTTCGGGTCCTATTAAATTTATGGCTTTCTTCTCCATTCATCTTCATATAGAACAGGGGTTCTATCTGAAGTCGATCACAGATGCGTTGCTACTCCTTAGGACTGAGATGGTCGCCTCATAAATAAGTGAGCCGGCAACCACACCCTTCCAACTAAACGGAAGAACTGCTTCTCGCTAGAAATAGGTGGCTCCTCGATCGAACTGCACTGGTTCTACCACAACTAAGTTAAATCTAACTATAAGTCTAATTAAAGATTGTAAGAATTCTGAAAAAAAAACTACTGGGCAACATGATGCTGGAAGTGAAAACAAAATAATAATAAACACTTCAATATTTGTAAATTTTCCATTTATTGTCAAAGTCAACATAACATATTTATTAGCACAATATGTTGGAGACGATCAGAAGAACTATAAGAATCCGTTTACATGTATGTAATTTGTATCTAAGTTATCTTAATCTATTAGTTAAATATGTTAGTTTATTACACCAGTAACCAGTTATTAAGATTTAAGTGTTACCTTACCATCAATTTCTTGGAATAAACGATAACATTAGCTTCGAAATTTAGGAAACAATTTTTTGCGTATATAGGACAGATGACGACGAAAATTTTGAATTTTCTTCATAAGTAACTATTACAATGTACAATTTCAATCTACGGCTAAACATTTTCTCAAGATTACAATAAAAACTTATTAATTAATTTAATTGCAAATAATTAAAAGTTTCATTGAAAAAAAATTATAACCGTTTTTAAATGTTAACTTATTCTTTCCTCTCGAAAATAATAAAGGATTATTATTGTCTTGTGGTTTCAGAGTCGTAAAGTGATTCTATTCTGCAACATAAATACGAGAGATACTTTTACCAACCTTTTTTCGCAATAACATAATTTTATCACAGCGTCTATGATATTTTATACTTTATTGGTTTTTTTCTACCAATAATATATGTTTCATAGTGATGGAATGCAATGTAACGGTTTGTAACACAACATACTTATTGTAATTTAACCTAACGTAACATGACACGGTAAATTCCTATAATTACACGATTAAATATGGACAAAGGTATTTACAAAATTATAATTATCAGCACGTCACATCAAAATTGCCGTTTTAAAGTTTCATCACGTACAGCTGTAATAAAATTTCGACGATACAATCCACGTGATGTACAGCTACCTTTATTTCAATAATTTCACATCGGAATAAATTACAATGATATTAAAGTTGTAATGAATTGTAGTGAAATTGCTCAAATATTTAATATATATTTATGTACTATAAATAGGAGCAATTCATTATTTCGTTGGTAATAATATATATTGTTGCGTTTTAATACATTGTTTTACAAGTAACACATAATAGCAAAGTAAATAAGCGTAATAATTAACATTCAGTATTTGTATATACAAAAAATATACACCAGATTAATAAGATAATTGTTTTGAGACAACAATTACGATTGAAAACGGGTTCTTGGAATTTTTGGAATTTGATTAATATTGAAAATATAAAAACAGTCCAACCGTGGAATGTAAAACAAAATCGTTATACACTCCAAAAACTCTAACGTTATGTACAATCTCTGTTAACGATGTGACGCGCGACATTATCCTTCAAAATCCAATCTCCATTGAAGAGATTTTAAAATACACGTAAGTATCGCAGTACGGTCAGCAGCAAAGCGTACAGTTGCGGTGGTAGGTGATGCGTGAGGTACTGATGCGCGTGCGACGCTGCTGGGCGTATACGCGTCGGTAGATTGCGAGCACCCTGCCACGCCGCGCCTGACACCATGGGCTCTTCCGCAAAGCCGTTCATGCTAAGTTCTAATCCTGTTAGAAGGAAACACTAATTAATTTCTGGCATTCGAGAAAGGTCTTAAAGGATAGCGAAACGCATATTACATATAAATTAATTCAATTATTATTACTTGCTATAATGGTGAAGGAAAGCGCCGTCAGGTAACATTCACGCCTATAAGTTATTTGAAATAGTTTTCAAAGATGTGTAAAGTGTATGAATTCGCATTTGGCCGGCATGGACTGTCTCTTTCTCTATTCTCTATTCTCTGAGAGCAGATGAATGTCCAAAAGTGATATAACAATAGAGCTTTACAATGTTTTATATAACTATACTGAATTACTCTATTGAAGTTTTGTAAATTATTGCTGTATCAGACCACAGCTGATCTGTAGGCATGATCGCGTTACCTTTGAAAACACCCTTTCAAAAGGTTGTGATACATTTAACATTTACTACTAATAATATAATCATTATTATGTACAAGATAGTTGAATCCTGCTACTACTAAAATAATGGGCCCTGCCCTTCTATTTTGCATATTTATTTAAACTTACGCAATTAAGCAGCATGGAGATGAAATTCCCATAGTCAGGTGTGAGATATAAAAATATTATTTTTAATGTGCATACCACTGAGACAGACATATGATCCAAAGACTGATTTATTTACAAAAAAATGATCTAATTGTGACAGTGATTTGATATAACCTTGTAATAGAAACGAATGAAAAGATTTAATGGAGCGCTTTTCAAATGCGGACAATTTATTCACATTTCTAAGTCTAAGAATATTACTGTCTGGTTTTAGTAAAAATCTAAAAGTTTCTATTAAGGAATATATTTTAGGAAATTAAATTTATTCTAGCAATTCTGAATGTAAAATCAGTATGCAGACATAACCCATTTGTCTGTCTATTTTAAAAGGCAAATTCAAACGATAATTACACAAGAACACGAAAGGGAACTATTGTATTCATCGAAGCGTCGGAATTTGTAGTGAACTTTAAATATTATTTCACTTTGACGAAAAATGAAATGCTATTGAATAAAGTAAATCGTGAAAACATAAAGTAATCGTGAAACATTTTTCATCAATTTCAGTTAAAATAAAAAAGAAATTCTCAATCAAACTTTAAAAGTGTACCTGAATGACGATCGAAATAAATTTTGCAAAATAATTCAATGGAAATCGCTCTCAATATTTAATTGATGCAGTTAAATACGAAAATTATAGAATCAAATCCTCTTTCAGGATTTTCGTTGTTGTAGCACGAATTGGTTTAATGAATTTCGTTATAATTTACTTGTTACGTAATCTGATTAATCGAATCAAATGATACGAGATGAATATATGAACAATGATAATTCCAAAATGTACTTTTGTTTTTTGTTATGAAAAAACTAACCAGTACATAAAGCTAGTAGTACTGTATACTAACTAGAAAAAATATTTGCATTAGAACATCAAAGCGGAAGTGATCGCATTTTCTATAAAACTTATAAAAAAAAACTTACTATGCAAGCTGACTTGGCTCTCCATTTTCCCCAATGCATTGACAGAAGCGCAGACATAAGTCCCATAATCGCCCGGCGCCAGAGATTTTATCGTCAAGTTCATCCATAAAGAGTACTCGTTCATCGCCGTTTCCGTTATACGGAATTTTGGGTTTTCCATGAGTTTGTCGCTAACTAGGGCTGTGAGAGATTTTTTTAAGAATCCAGAATATTCAATTTAGTATGTAAATAAAACGTAGTAACATGAATATAGCAACGATGAGATGGTCATTTGATACAGGTAGCAGGATGGCTTTTTATGGCGTATGGTATAACATTGTCCTAGTTTTGACAAGTATGATCAATAAGAGTTGGAGTATGAGAGATTCTACGTACATGTAATAGCAAGTCGTGTTGACTTGCTATTCTGTGTAACTATTATTAAAATATGTCATATGAATATTAATAAATCCTTTTTCTTGAGCGATTCACGTGACCAAGCAGTAACAATGATGACATGCTAAAGGATGGGTTCCTGGTCGGCTCATTTTAGTAATACATTTGGATTTCTGTTTTGGGTCTGAGTGTTTGTGTTCATGGAAATTTTAGTGTAGATCGATAAGTATGAAAGGGTCTTGGAAGGGTCTTGAAAGGGAATGTTCATGTTATAACTTACAATCTTCCCGATACCAGGAGTTCATGGCTTTAGGTGATGCTTCTATATAGCATTGCAGTTCAACATCGCTTCCAAGAGGTGCACCGACTAATTGATTCGTCACCTTGACTTGTGGTATGACTGAGGACATAAAATATTTGAGAACATTTTTATAAAAACTGATTAAACATTAAAATGATTCAGAATTTCCTTTCTTATGTTACAGTGGTCTAACTTTATAATCTAGCTAATCTAACGTTATAATCTACACGTAAATAACGAGCATATGGTAAGAAATTATTGTGTCACCAGATCGTAAGGGGTCATTGTCGCGCGTGGTCAATCAATTCCAAATAGCATTGAAGTTCAATCTGGGGCACATACGCGTTGCTACCCCTGTGAGAGCTATGTTACAACGCCTCGTGTAAGTTTCTCTTCATTACCATACCCTTCAAAGCATAACACGGTAGGTAGGTGTGACATGATGATTTCGGAATCGGACCACAAGCTTTTGCTATCTTAAAAAGTTTGTTAATTTGTTCTATGGATGGGGTCACGTACTGGTATTTATCAGTATTTTGCGTTTTTATGATAATAATAAATATGGACGGAATCAGTAGTAGTAAGTAATAGTGAAAGAAAGTCTAGAAATATTAATATGAATACAAATACTTTTAATTTCGTTAATATAATTAAGTTTTTTCTTTTATAGTATGGAAGTAGCAAACGAGCATGCGGCCCACTTGATGGTAAGTAGCTACTGTCGCCCTTTGACATTTGTAATCAACCCTAGGTAACACCAAAGTATCATCTAAGGTTAGCCACAGATGCGTTGCTTCCCATGAGGACTAAGATGGAATGCCTGGGAAAAGTATGTCTCCCTTACCACACCCTTCAAACCAGAATACAACAGCGCATTACACTGCTGTTATTAGGCAGAAATAGCTACTTCAATTTTATCTATTTCTATATTTGTTTGCAATAATTTATCTATAACATTTATACGATCGGAAGAGTTGTTTATCTATCCGGGCTATATATTAATGAATTAGTATATGGTGTACTATTTAACTTTATATTATTGTATTGTATTAGTTTAGTTGTATATATTGTTATTTTTGCCAATCTGCAAACTGAATGAACGTATTTTTGTAATATTATCTTCCAAACTGTTACAAATATGAATAAATATGTGTAAAATATAATCGTAAATATATGTGGTAAAGGTATGTGCGTTATTTTACTGTGTGAATGATATGTGTAACGTTGGACTGTAGGATGTGTAAGTGTGAAGTGTATAGTAATTAACATAATACAATGTAAGAATTTGCGAGTGAACGATGGACATACAATCTTAAAAGTAATGTACTTAATGCTATATTTAACAACTTTGAACGCTAGATTATGAGATAGATCAATGTATAAACACGAGAGCAGCAAGAAAATTATAATTACACATAATTCATAAGTTTACATACTCTCGGAAGAGCGGAGGCTCCTAATACAGGCAAATTTGCTTAAAAGGAGGCTCTAATCACTTACTATTGTAACCCACATTATGAAGCAAAGATTATTATTATTATTAAAAACAAAAAACTAAGTCTAATAACAGATAGTCACATATTGTCGTACATACTCTTAATTTGTGATTCATTAATGAGTTTAATTATAGGTGAGTTCTCCTCTTTCCTCACAAATATTTCTCCGAGAGTAGTCCAGGGAAACTTGTACTTCTTAGATCTTGTCATCTCCCTAGCTAAGTAGAACAATCTATTTCCGATTGGTGTGAAATTATCCGCGAGGAAAATTGGTGTGATTGGTCCCTTTATTCCTAAGTTTGTGTACTCAGATTATTAGTTTTATCGTGGGCATTTTATTTTATTACAGCGCTCAATATACTTGTTTTCTGAATATAAGATGTCATTTCTATAGCAAGGATTTTTGTCTCCTTCAGTGGTGGTTCTATAAATGTCTTTTATGTCACTGGGCTATAAGTCGATTTCTAACGTTGTAGATGACTTGTTTACTATATTTATTAGGGATATTTTCAACTAGTTTTCGGGTTTTGGTGCATTTTTCAGTTCACAAGAATAGTTACGTTGTGTTTTGAGCAGGTTTTCAATCTTTTTTTATCTTATTTTCCAAAGTCACGATATGCTCTTTGTCTTTCTTGCTCCATGAATTTCCTAATCATTTCGTCATATTTCGTTGACAAAAATGACAAGGAATCCTCTATACTTTTCAGCGAAGAAGTAATTTGTGCTGTGTAATTTGTGCTTTGCTGGGTCATTCAAGTAGGTATCAAATTTCTGATATCAGTGTATCTGAGCGTTTTCGCTTAATTCGTGTGTTAACATAGTTTGGAGGAGTTACAGATGCGGCAAATTGACGTAGATTTGACTCCGAACTTGATCTCGGGCGAGCGAAACATCTTTATTTGTACGGTTGTAAGTACCAGGGCCACAGAGATATAAAGAGTTCGCCGTAGCGCGACTAGTTATTTATCAATCAATCACCAATGAGGTGCAATACGGCAGTAGATGCGTAGTTCGTTCGTAGACTTGGCTACGGGATGCACTTTATCTGCTACGGCGTAGATTTTGAAAGGTGGTTAGCTTACTAACCACCGGTGAGACCATCGATGAGGACAACTTATTGTTCTCACCGTTGAAGCGATAACCTCGTGCACTAATATGAACTCCTATTACTTGAAATGAATTTTCGGAGCAATTTATATGTATTTTCAGTTTAAGATTGAGCAAAATACATACATACCACTTTGCACGTCTACACTAAATGGCGATCCGGGCGAGAAGGATTTTTATGTATAAATGTTAAGGATCCGGGAGGTATTCGATCTCCTTGAGAATTGCTCGGGTAAAGAGGGTATCCTCAAGGCTCGAATGTCGTTGCCCACCGCCCTTATATCAACTTTGCCCTAACATATGAGAGAGAGGTAAGACATCCAAGCATAAATACATACACATGCTCGGCTCGAACGGCGCAAACGCGAGGTAATGGAGTGGCACGTGCCAGCCAAGTCATGAAGTTATAACAAGGTAAGATTTTGAAAAAAACCGAATCTGAATCTTTATTTATTTCCATTTTTTGTGACTTGTCCAAAA
>DWTU01001442.1:0-13270 GCA_018251515.1 Cecropterus confusis | reverse complement strand
GGGGAATTATGAACTGAATCATGAATATAATCTGACAGTACCTAAAATAAATTATCAAGACTATATATTTGCTACTTCTTCACTAGAAAAGAATTAATAATTTGAAAAGAAGTAATAATTTTTGTAATCTTTCTTCTTGATTTTTAGCAATGATAAATTATTATTAAGCAATAAATTATTTACCTTAAAATTTCACAATAATATACAGAAATTGGTACCTATTTAGATATCAATTCTTTTGTAGGCCAAGTAGACAGTAATGAATTTGTTTTTTTTTTTTCACATTTATGTTTTTTTATGCGATTGCATTTTACTAGTAACATAGTGATCTAAGCGTCGCAGCGTCGAAGGACCGCTAAGGAAATTAAGGTCTAACTCAACTAATAAATGTTGTTGTTATGACATATATAGCCTAGGAAGTTATTATTGTATTTCCTGTTTAAAACTGTAAACTGACTGTGATATTGAGTTTTCTTTTTTGTGTCAGAATAACGTCAGTCCTAATCCACTATCACTTAGGAATAACATGGGTAGCAGTCTAATCTCTCAAGGTCTCTTTTTTTACAAGTTGAATTAGTAAACGAGCATGAAGTCAACCTGTTGGTAAGTGGTGACTGCCGCCCATGAACATCTGTACTCAGCTTCGTACAGAACAGGGGTTCTATCTGAAGTCGATCACAGATGCTTTGTTACTTCTGAGGAATGACATGGTCGCCTCATATAAGTGAGCCGACAACCACATCCTTCCACGGAAACGCAAGGACTACTTCATGCTAGAAATAGGTGTGGCGGTGGTACTTTCCTTGTCGAACTACACTAGATCTAATATTAAGTCTTTACCTATGAAATTGCCATTCTGCTGTACATTTCAAATCAAAATATTTTTTGGCTGATAATTCTAATTTCAATTTAATTTAAGTTTAAAACATGGAACTTTCTTTGCTAAAATCGTCATTTGTTTAGTTTAGTGTTTTGTTTTCATCGCATTCGAACATTATTCGTATTAAAATTCGAGTAATTCTGGAGTATGAGTACCGTCGTGGCAACAAAGCGCACAAGCGGTACGCAACATCAACGACGTTTACGGAGCGAACACTACAAACGAACGCACCACCCGTTATTGGTTTGCCTGCTTCCGTTCTGGAAATTTTGACCTGAATTGACTTGAAAATTTTGACTTTATTGCCACACTATCGATAGGAATACCTATTTTTAGCCGAAGCTCCGGCTTCGACTTCGGTCACCTTCGTTAAGAAATACCACATTTGGCGAAGCCTTCGGTTTCGGCCAAGGTGGGCCAAGTCTTGGCCGAAGCTGAAGGTTTCAAGCAAGGGAAAAAATTTAACGAACTGTTTTAAAACATTCGGCTTCCGCCGAAGGTTGGGACGATAGCCGAATAATCGGCTTCGGCCACAAATCGAACTTCGTTCGGACACTACCGATACTATTATATAAATAGTCTAAAAATATATAATCTAAAAAAGCAATACTACCTATTGGAAAATCACTATTGTGATCAAGAGACCCCCTTTTCCAAAATAAACTGGCACCTCAATGCCCTATGGCCAAACTTCTTTCAAAATCATATCTCTAGTTTTTTCCTATTGAATCGAACTATTTAACAATTTCTCAGGTTGTCAGTTCAGAATTCCTGGTATAGATAATGGAAATCGTGTTGATTTAATACAATATTGTCGGTCGGTCGGCTACAGGATGCATTGCTATCCCTGAGAAGTAACTTGGAACGCCTCGGATGACTCTCTTACTTCATCTTTTAGACTGCAGAATAGATTATACAGCAGCATGTTAAACTGCTGTTATAAAGTATTTTTTTCTCGTAGCTTAAATATTTCCTATATATCGATATAATAAAAAGGTTTTAAGAAAAAATATATAGGTGGCAATTTATGTCTGTATTGCTGTTCTGTATTGCTTTCAATATATACCTGTAACTTACTTCCATGAGCACTTTTGTCCATGAGTAGTGTACTACTATAATAAAATGAAACTTTATAAAAATAATAGTTTTAATAAGATAATGATAGGTATAAAACTATATAAACCACTCCCAACTTAGGAAATTCATATGCTGACAATGGCAGTTCTTTTGAAATTAGAGGCGGGCATCTAATTTATTTATTTACATAAACATACTCATACAGGTTAGTATATGCATATTTTCTTTCAAATCCTTTCCGAAGTTGAATGAATGTAACTACTATAATATTACACACACTAGTGTAAAGATTTTTAAAAATTGGACATAGTTATTTTATACTTAGAAGTTAAAAAGGTTTTCTTCTATTGCTTTTTCCGATTCCCATACTTCAGCTGAATGTGCTTCATGTTTTAGGCGTTTTGTTTTCGTGGGCACAGTGTCGCTATCCTCAGCATGTTTTCGTTTCCTATTTTTTTTCACAGAAGGCTCAATTTCTTGCTTACATTCTTCTTCCATCTTAACATCTATGGATTTATTTTTTTCCTTTTTATGTTTTTTCTTTTTAATTCTTTCCAATTTTTCATCATGTCTATCCTTAGCTGCCTCTAAACGTGCTGCAACAAATGCTGGTATTTTAATAGATTTTTTATAATTTGCACCAAAAAGTGGATGGCGGCACTTTGTTTCTGGTAATGGAATAAAATTAGTCTGATTATTAACCATACTCATATCCTCTGGTATATGTGCTTTTGGGATTCGTTTTCGATAATGTACACAACCCTTTATTGGCAAATTCATAATAGAACATTGTCCATTCTGGTATGCCACATGAGTGATCCTGTTAATATCTTCATTTGGAATTCCGTCATAAGTTTGCCCATCAATTTTCAGCTTACATTTACCTTCAAGTGACAAGTTGCTACTTTTCAATTTCTTCTGATTAATTTCACGGGGACATCTCAGTATCCAGATTTCATCATCTTCTGTTATTATTGAATTGCATTGTGTTCTTGGAGAAAACAACTGTAAATGAGGATTGACTTTCAAAAACGCCTCAATTTTGTGAAATTGTTTCCTTAAATTGAAATCTTGGTGACTTGAACTTTCATCGTCCTCAAACCTAATTCTATCTGAAATCTTAGTTGTTCTATGTAAGTTTTTTTCGTTAACTAATATATTTTCAGTAATACTAACTTGTTTATTTTTATTGCTTATTATATCTACCGTGCTGTTATTAATAATAGTTGAACTAACAATATTAACACTATTAAAATCATTAGGTTGTACAGATATATCATTGTCACTATTTCCTTCACTGTATTCCTTGGATACTACTTCAACAGCTCCATTTTTACTATCTATTGAAGATTTATCTACAACATCAGACTTGTCATCCCTTTTATGCTTCTTCTTTTTTGGTTTATTAATAACTGTTTCTTCAGCACTAAACTTACTTTCGATCACTGAGTACTCCATATCTGTTTCTTCAGCACCAACTGAGTTATGATTTTCAATTGTGTCAACTTGTGACTCACTTTCTTCAGTCACTGAATCTGCATAGGTAGTCTTATGTTTTTTCTTTTTCTTCTTGACTTTCACGTCTGTCTTTATCTCAGATGCCTGTTCTTGTTTAACTCTCATATTTAAATAAGTTTCTGTTTCGTTTCTATTGGGTTCCTCAAGAAGTTGAGATATACTATCGTTTTCAACGTCACGATTTAAACTTTTATGCTTTTTTTTTCGTTTAGATTTCTCAGTATCAGGCATAGCAAAAGATTCTTGTTCTTGCTTTACTCTCATATCCAAATACTTTCCTGTATCTTCATCATCATATATGTCTACAGAAGACTGAGAATGATTTACATTCTGAATATCAGAAATAGAACTTCTATGCTTATTCTTTTTCTTTGATTTTACAACCTGAGGTTCTATTAATGATGCTTGTTCTTGTTTTATTCTTGTATTTAAATAATTATCATTCTCTAAATCATTGCTATTTGGTGTATCTTTAAAATTATTTCGTCCTTTTTTCATCTTTCTGACCTCACCATCACTTTCTGGTTCTAATTTAATTCGTTTTTTGTCAGTTTGTAAAATATAACTACTCTCAGATATTTTTCTTTTTTTACTTTTACTTTTGTGATCTTTTTCATTGCCTATATCATTGTGGTTTTTTTGAGGCGATTTATGTACATTGTTATTAACTCTAGTAAGTGAAGAGGACTCTCCTTCGTTTTCCCTGAAATACAATCAAACTCACCACTGAATATATTTTATAAGATAGAAACTGCAAACAAGCATACAGATAGGCACCTGTTATTGATCTGAAATAGAATTAAGAGTCCTGATTGTAAGTGACAAATTCAGGCCAAATCCAATACTTTTAGAACAGCAAAAAATACTTAAAGGAGTAATGAGAAAATGTTAACTGTATAACTAGATTTATAAAGCGAATCCTCTTTTATAAGGCCATTGGACAGAGTCAATTATAAGGATCCTAATTACAGAAAATCTTTAATTTAACCAAGAATAAATCTAATAATAAACTTTAACTAACCAATTCTTTAATATTATGTGGATAGATTTCAACCCATAGTTGTAATGCTTTTCAGATTTCACATTTCAAGCAGAATTAGAAAAGTTATCCAGTATATATAATAATTTTTCTTCATCATAAAATGCACGCTAGATTCAGTTAAGAAAAATTCACAGAAGCGTAATTTTTTTATAACATTACTTACATATTTGTACTTTCATTAGATGCATCTGTCCATAAGAAACTATCGTTAGAGGATGACTCCATCAACTATTTCTAGAAGAATTTTACCCCAAAACGAAGTATTTAGAACAAACTAAACATACAGAAATCGAGGGCGTTGAGGTTATTCTTTAACCTAAAACAACATGTCAATATTGTCATTGTCAATAATCAATAGGGTTGCCATGAAATATAGTGCTGCATTATGTAGTATATATCAAAATAAATTAAACCAACTTATATAGAATACCATGAAGCCGCTTTAGTTAAGTTTAATCTTTAGTAAAATAAAACTGATTGCCTCGCATTATAAATTAATGAAAATAGTAATAACAACATTTTAAGTTTTAATTTTGAAATAAAACAACATTTATTGATTTTGTCACTTTAGCTACATATACATTATAACTTTATTATATGTTATAATTTATGTAACGAATTGAAATTACACAAATGTTTGATGAAAAAAAAGCCGCGAACTAATAAGGTTAGGCTTAAAAGAGTTAAGCCAAGGCCGTAAAAACATCTACATAATAAATAAAGGAATGTTTGACACTTTGCACTAGTTGACAGGAAGTTGGTAAGACTGCCAAGTTGACAACTAGAAAAGTTCTTTCTTTTTGAAACTTAGTGTTCAACATGGTGAGTTGATGTTCTCAATCTGCGAAAAATCCATTGCAATCAGTGAATTTACGTTTTAATATATTTTAAATAAATTACGAGGATTTCGTATAACTCCTATACGTCTCCGTTTCATTAGTATTTTCGGAATTATTTGATCATACATGATAATTTTAACTTCAATATTCTGTCAACGATATTCGCCCACAATATAATTTTATTTACTTGGTTTTATTTAAAATGTGTCACCATAAAACACAACGCTTTATAAATATCAATGTGGGATCGCGAAGAAGAAGAAATGTGAATATAAAGGCCAGTGTCGGAAGACTATAGGTTATGTTTGATTATGTTCGTTTGTGTTGGTTAGGCGCGCGGACCGAAGAAGCATCTGAAGCGCCTTAATGCCCCTAAAGCATGGATGTTGGACAAGCTTGGCGGCGTGTACGCGCCGCGGCCGTCCACGGGCCCGCACAAGCTGCGCGAGTGCTTGCCGCTCGTCATCTTCCTACGTAACCGCCTGAAGTACGCGCTCACCGGCAATGAGGTCCTCAAGATCGTCAAGCAGCGCCTCATCAAGGTGGACGGAAAAGTGCGCACCGACCCGACCTACCCCGCTGGTTTCATGGGTGAGTTGATCAATTAGCAGTACGTAAAATAAGTGTCAGCCGTAAGTTACTACTACACGTAAAACACAACTTGAAACCCATGAAGACACTAGTGCATATTGTTGGGCATAACAAATTTGTTTTAAACTGATTATTATTTGGACACTTGTTGCTGCTAATTGTTCACATCAAGTGATATTAATTTTGCGGCAATTTTGGCATTTATTTATGGGACTATAGTTGGCAAGTCTCCTGTTACTGTTTTTTTTTGTTGTGTGTTGTTTGTTTTGTTGTCCTGTTTTGTTTTTATATTATTAATACATATTGGATCATATCATAGAAATGAACTGAGAATTAAAGAATTGTTCATAATATTAGTTTGCATCTTGATAATTGTTTAAATCTAATGTCAATATTTCCTTAACAAATCATTTTTTTGTCATTCTAGATGTTGTTTCTATTGAGAAGACCAATGAACTGTTCAGACTGATCTACGACGTCAAGGGCAGGTTTACCATTCACCGCATCACTCCGGAGGAGGCAAAGGTAACTTGTGTTATGGGAATTAGTATGTAGTAAAATTATGGGATTATTATTGTTTTTTCATCACTTTAACTGTTAACCCCCTACCATCGGCAATAGAGAACAAAACTCGTAATTGGAATTATTTAACATGTGTCAATCTTACAGTATTAGTATCGTGTGTTTGTGTACAGTTTTTCTTAACATTATAATGTTTTGAGTATGTGTCTTGAATATTTATGTCTATATGTTTGATCTTGGTGAGAATAAAAACTTTCAATAGTGGTCTCTGACTTGTGTGACATGTGTTGGTTATTGTACAATAAAAAATAATATGGGGAAGATTTTAAAGAATGAATGAAGTTAGTATGTCAGATATAATTTTTGCATCAATCTCAGGTATATTGCATACCTTATACTGAATGTGGATTGCATTGATGTGAAACCAGATATTTTTAAAACAGAAGTATTTTAAAAGGACATTTAATCTGAATTCATTAAAAAAGATGGTGCAAATAAATGAGATACACACATTTCGTTTCATCATTGTGAGTGTGGATATTGGCTAACTTACGTTTGATATAATTATCTTAGTCCTTAAGAGACTTTTCAGTTGGCATTCCCGGTAGTTCAACCTGGCAGGTACCACTGCAACAGCCATTTTTATTGAGAATCAGTAGTTGAGTTTTGGTGGAAGGGTTGAATGGATGCCAGCTTACACTTATATACAAGGCTATTGAGATATCTTAATCCTCTTGAGTAGCAACACATCTGTGATCGATTTGAGGTTGCACCCCATTCTATGCAAAGTTGTTTACAGATGTCCATGAGCGACAGTCACCACTCACCATCAGGTGGACCGCTTGCTCGTTTGCTTCTTAAATGTAAAATTAAAGAAGCATAGAGTAAGGTAATCCACGGTAGAGTTCATGTCCACGGTCAGCGGTTATCATTTACTCGGAGGTGGACCGGCTAGGTTAGATGGGAACAGCTACAGGGTAGTAATGTTAGGGTACAGGGGAGTAACAAGGTATGTTTGTGTGGTTCAGTACAAGCTGTGCAAGGTGCGGCAGGTGGGCACGGGCCCCAAGAACGTGCCGTTCCTGGTGACGCACGACGGCCGCACGCTGCGCTACCCGGACCCGCTCATCAAGGTCAACGACTCCATCCAGCTCGACATCGCCACCGCCAAGATCATGGACTTCATGAAGTTCGAGTCTGGTGAGTACCACTTATATGTAATGTTACGGAACATGTGGTGACTTAGTCTATGTGGGATTGTACACTTAACCTCACAGACCGCAACGATTTTTTCTAATTCAAATTTTTCCGTGTGTGAATGGCGTGCGCCACAGCGCGTTCGTGTACCTTTTCTACACACCGATCAATATCACGCTTGTGTTCGGCGAGTGTGTAGGCTCGCGTTTGGCCAGGGTAAGTAAAAATATTTTGCCAGCGGTCTCCGCGACCGCACGTAGGTGGTTGTGTTACTTGTGTTTATTTACTTTTACTCTTTTAGCGTCAAAGTAAACAAAAATTACTAAAATATCGAAAGATGGCTTCAGTGAGAGATCTCGGATGAAGAAGATGCCTCTGGCTGAACTGCTTACTTACAAAACAGCATATGGGACGTCGCGAAAAAAAATGATCGCGTTCCGAGGGGCATTAAGAACTCTTCGTCGTATTACGCAGATTGACGAAAATTAACCATCCACTTCTGATGCCGTGAAACTTTAAGTTCGTAAAACATATGTGACGTGCGATCACAAGTGTAATTTGTTTGGAGTACCAATTTGTTTGGAGCACCAATTTGTTTCGATCAAAAATATGTTGTTACTGACGCGAAAAAAATGCCATGTAATTTTGTTTAGTTTTTATTTATTGTTTAATTCTATTTATTGCTTTTATTTGTAGTTTATTGAAATTATAAGAAATAAAAAAAAGAAGAGAAAAATTTAAGTTCCTAATGAAAAAGATCTCGTTTTCTTAGTATAGTTATTTTTGGTGCCATAATTGTTGTTTTAAATATATTTTTCCATTTTCCTAAGACTTGTATATTACTGTTGCCAATTTGTAGTGCTAAAATAAAGCAATAGGGTATAAACATGAATTTTATTTAACTTTAATTTGTTATCAAAGACGCCAAAATAAATGCAATAATCTATTAGCGGTCTCTGTGACCGTACGTAAGGACAAAAATACGTGGGGTTAAGGGTTAAGGGTTAATGTGGGCTGCTTGAAGACGTGAAATTTTAATAATTTGGTGGTTCTATTTTGTAATAAAAATAGTCTCATCATGTACTCCAAAATCTCAATTTTTGTATCAATTCAACTTTACATATTTTATTACTTGCATTTTATTCATAGAATAAAATAAATTCCGTGTCAATTTCCAGGAAACCTGTGTATGATCACGGGAGGCAGGAATCTGGGGCGAGTGGGCACCATCGTGTCGCGCGAGCGGCACCCCGGCTCCTTCGACATCGTGCACGTGAAGGACTCCACGGGACACACCTTCGCCACCAGGTATGCTGCCACTATTTTATTTCACTGGTTATTTTAATAATTCATTTAAAACCATTGTAAAAGTTAAAATTATGCTCATTTACGTACAAATTATTTATTGAAGTGATGTTTTTATCAGCGTGCTATGTGAATCGGCTACATGAACATAATTATGTATATAATATAGGATGAAGTTGTTCTCCAATTTTATTAGTGTTTCCACCCGATACTAACATCAGATCACATGTATATTAATCCTCTCGGACCGGATGTTGCTTCTACGCCACGGGCACTTTGAGACACCATAAAACTACCTCAGTCAATAAATTTGGAATCCTAACTGCGTGGTTCTATCAAGCGAAGTCAGTTGATGCTATAGATACTTCTAAACCCTAAAGACAGCTGCTTTATCCATGCTAATATGAATACGGTGACAGCGTCACGTGATAAAGTGTTTTATGCTTATAACTCTATCTTAAATAATGCTATATGACACTTATGAAAAAAAATCTTATACATTTTTTTTAATATTTCGAACATCCTTTCGAATAAAAATTGATAAGATGTATTAACGGGATTAGTTGTTGGATAAATAAAAAAAACTAATAATTTACCATGCATGCAGGCGTATACGTACTACGTATACGCCTGATGTTGCGCGCACGCAAAATAAAAAAATCGTATTCCCCGGGGAACGAACTCGTGACCCACTGCGCGTCAGACCGGTATGGTGACACCACGGGGTCGTTTTATGAATTTTACGATGAATTCACCAACTAGAGAGTATATTGACGCAATTCTATGAAAGTAATCATTTTCATTCAATAGGTCTCGGTCCGAGAGGGTTAAGGAAACATGAATTTATATATGTGTGATATGTCTGTCGAAAGACATTTGCATCATATTAGACTATTAAAATTTGTCAAGTAATCAGAAAAACGCCAAAAATACTAGTTCATTATATGGCCCCCTTTATGCATTTTCTAATTTATGGCAGCTAATATCGCTCAAGAGATGGAGCTATTCGACTAACACACAGACGGCGAAGGCTCAGCCGTAAGATCGCGATCCCCTTTACTTGTCGGGTACGTCCCGAGCGATACGTTCGGTGGGGAATGCAAATGGCTACAGGTGTCCCCGTTGCAGGTTGAACAACGTGTTCGTGATCGGCAAGGGCACGAAGGCGTACATCTCGCTGCCGCGCGGCAAGGGCGTGCGCCTCACCATCGCGGAGGAGCGCGACAAGCGCATCGCCGCCAAGGTGGCCGCGCAGTAGATATAAGTCAGCAATAAACTCTAAACCTCGAACGAGTCTTTTATTTCGCACGATGCATGCGCGAGACTATATCGCCATCGTTGCGCTTTCGACTGAAGTCGATTTTAATTTCATATTGATGTTTTTGCGCCACTTCGCGTGCGGTGGGGATGTGAGATGAGTTTTCGGTTAGATTATTGATTCTCGTTCGTTCTACGATCGACGCACCGCATGCGCTCGAAGCGGTCCTAGCGCGCGCCGAAGCGGTAGGTCCTATATACGCCTGGCCACGCCGGTGTGATTATTCATACACACATACACACACACACCTATTGACTAAACATCGCAGAGCCTAAACTACTGAAGATAGAAACATGAAAAATTTAGTATTTGGCTTTGTAGTTTGATAAAATGAAGCATCTATTCCACCTTTTTTTGGATAATCCACCCTTAAGGTGGTAAAATAAGGGTTGCAACTTTGTATGAAACTCCGCCAATTTAGATGCGAGTACAATGAAACTTAGTATATGCTTTTATATAATGAAATATCTTTTTCTCAGTAAGGAAATGAACCCCTAAGAGTGTGAATTAGGGGTCGTAAGTTTGTTTGGCAGTCCGCCAATATTTATGCAAGCGGAATGAAACTTAGTATTTACCTTTATGTTTTAGTAAAATGAAAAATCTAAACTAGCGTTATTGAATAAACAACCCCTAAGAAGGTTAAATAGGGGAGGAAAGTTAGTATGAAAGTCCGCTAATTTCGATGCTAATTTAATAAACCTTTGTGTTTGGCTTTGTGGTTTGACATAATAGAACATCTATTTCACCCTCTTTGAAAAATCAACAGGGGTTGATTTTTCATAAACGGTGAAATTCTCCCTCATAGGGATGAGGATGTAATAATTTTTTTTCAGTGTATTGAATTAAAAGCTTGATGTCAAAAATATTTTTTAATATTATGATTTATTTTAATTACAATTAAATTCATTAAATAATAATAAATCTTTGCATTATAAAAGGTATTTTCCCTGATCAGTTAAAACAGCCACAATAAAGCCATTATTCAAAAAGGTGACAAGTCTGATATAAGTAACTATAGACCCATAGCTCTGCTTCCTGTCTTCTCAAAAATCTTTGAGAGAGTAATATATACATCTTTGCTAACGTTTTTAGAATCACATAAAATATTGACTCCTCAGCAATTCGAATTTAGGAAAAACAAGTCAATATGGCAATATACAACTTTTTATCAGCGGTAATGTCAAAAATGGATCATAAAATACCGACCACTGCTCTATTCATTGATCTTACCAAGGCTTTTGATCTCGTGGATCACAATGTCCTTTTATCTAGGTTATATGACTACGGTATTACGGGTAATGTATATGATCTCCTCAAGTCATATTTAACAGATAGGCTACAATACACTCAACTTAAACATGTGTGCCCTAAAACAAAGTGTAATCTTATGAATCTGACTGCAAAGAAATTAAATATGGTGTACCACAAGGCAGCGTGCTAGGGCCACTGTTATTCCTTATATATGTAAACCCCCTGCCTCTAGTAATCAACCATCCTATGACTTTGTTTGCAGAAGACAGTACTATATTGTTTTACGACAAAAACATTAATAATTTGGAAAGTGACATAAATTCATCTTTGGTATGTTTAATTAAATGGCTCGAATTAAACAATCTTAAAATAAACTTAGATAAAACCAAAATAATGAATTTTAGACAAAAAGAATGTTGCACAAAATCTTAATATTAACTATTTAGGACACAAAATAGAAGAAACAGAAACCACAAAGTTCTTGGGATTGCACTTTCATTGTAACGTAAAATGGAAAGCTCATATAGACTTCGTATGAAAAAAAATAAGTAAAATATCTTATGCGCTCCGTATGTTAAGAAAAACTGTTCCTCAAAAAACTGTTTTGACTGCCTATCACGCATGTGTTTCATCAATACTTAGGTATGGTATCATATTTTGGGGTAATTCGGTAGACAAAGAATTTGTATTTAAAGCACAGAAAAGCTGCATCAGGTCAATATGCAACATAAGACCATGGGACTCGTGCAAAATTTACTTTAAAAACCTACAAATCCTGACATTACCATGTCTTTATATATTGGAGTGCAGTATATTCGTGAAATGTAATATACACTTATTCGAGTTTAAGACTAGAGCACGTAGGGCCGATAAGTTATGTACAGTAGTGTCCAAAACATACTTATATAAACAAAGTATATTCGTCAAAGCTCCCGTTATTTATAATAAGCTACCCGCTGCAATCCGTGCCACTGTTAAAGTAGATTTATTTAAACGTAAACTTCAAAATTTTTTAATTGACAAGTGTTATTACACGATAAATGATTTTTTCATCGACGAATCTTTCCATTAATATCATTGTTATATAATAATTACTAATTCAATTTGACATATATCTATTATAATTTTTAATTCCAAATTATAACATTTGCATTTATATTTTAAATAATGTTAGGGACATTTTAATTTGTATAAATTATTGTACGCCCACCTGTGGCGGGAATATGGAGGATTTCAACAACGTTGTAATTGTACTCATGCTCCACAAATAATAAATAATTTGATTTGATTTAAATACCTAACATGTCTTCTTTTCCCCCGCAAGTCTCGGAAATCTAAAGCTTTAGAGTATAAATAAAAAAGATTTAAAAATTACTTTGTTAAATATGTTTCACTTGTGGCAGGTGTACTTTGTACGCACGGACTTTTTTTATTGATGTTAGTGATTAGGATTTACCTTTTCTGTTTACAATGATTTATTTCCTATCGTAGAAAATAAAAATAGCAAGCGTATATACTTTGGTAGTGTATTTTTTATAATAAAAAAACGGGAATAATAAAACATTTTTTATTCTTTTGGTAATATAATACAACGTTTAATAAAATTCTAATTATTTACAATAATGTTTTATAATAGATACATAATTTAAAAATGTGTACTTGGGATTCCATATTGTTATAGCGCGATACAAGAGGCCTCGCCGAAACTAATAACACACTATTTTAAAATT
>DWTU01001441.1:0-13271 GCA_018251515.1 Cecropterus confusis | reverse complement strand
ACTCATCATTCAAATGTCTGTCTGGCCGGGGATCGAACCCGGGACCCACTGCGTGTCAGACCGGTATGGTGACCGCTTTGCCACGCGGGTCGTCAAATCTGACCTATCTCTTAATAAATTCAAGAATTTAAGAAAGGGGACGGGCCCCTTTCTTAAATTCTTGAATTTTGTACTGAACCATCATTTAAAGTAATTAAAGACAAAAACACACACATAAATCCGCGTCTATAAAGTCTGTACGTGCAACAAGACACCCGAATGTGTTTACGTGTGCGACTTTTTGCAACAGTGCAGCAAGCTGGTATTTAAACAACGGACGTAATATATCGTAATAATAACATTATGCAAATACTTCACGCGAAGATTACATTATGAAAGATTGTTGACAGTCACTCGAGCATTAAAGAACTTGCAGCTTTATTAAATAACGAAGACGTTTTAAATGACTTACCATTTCTGATCCGTCTTTTTCAGTCGAAACTGATTTTAAAAAGAAATGACGACAATATGAAACGATATTGACGGGCCTTTAGTGTGATTTTTGGACTTGGTGTGTATCGTCTTTATATTTTGCTATCAGGCTGAATTAGCAAACGTAGCTAAAGTACCCGATGGTAAGTGGTAAGATCCATGGACATCTGTAAGCAACTTCACTGATGTTACTCCCGGGGACTAAGATGATCGCCTCATATATAAGTGGGCCGGCAGCTACACATTTAAACCGAAACATAAGAACTGCTTCACGCTAGAAATAGGTGTGGCAGTGTTACCTCCCCGGTCGAACTACACTGCTTTTACCACCTTGTATCAGTCTAATTAAAAAAAATAATAACAAGTCATAATAAATAATTTAGGAAATCCGCAAACGCAGACATCATTTAAACTTAATGCGGATAAAATAAGGAAACGGACGTGACTTCTCCAACGTAGCGCTTCTCTAACTTAGGGCGAATTTATATGTGATGGCACGACGGGACCGTCTTAACGAGATCTTTGATCGTTTATGCGTATCACATACACAACTTATGCAGATAGACAGAGCGTTTCTACACCTCACTTAGCTCACACGCTGACTTACAAATATAGTAAGGATAAAATGAAGATATAATAAAAAAAAACGCAAAGAAAATCGAAAGAAGTTCAAGGCTCCTTAACATTAAATCTATACTAAATTTATCGAAAACAACCAACTTTCCAATTATTATTTTTAGAACTTATTCTACAAGAACATAAGAAGAAAAGGAACCATGGGCAAAAACATCAAAATGAGAATATCAATCCATTAAAATAACAAACAAAGCATGTCGTGTTAATATTGTTTTGACGTTGATAACGGCAGATTAGGCACAGATTAAATCACATTTTGACTGAATGATATGATGCATCTGTACAACAACAAGTATCGATGACCCTTTAATCGTTCGTTTCCCTTTACAGGTGGTTCGCCAAACTTTAGCTACCAATTGTTAGTGTAAAGAATTTGGAGTGATATCAGGGCTGACGTAATCATAGCCTTATGAGAAAATATGAATGTCAGGTTCAAAGACCTGGCGATGTGACGAAGCAATGAGTAATTTATACGTAATATTGTTACAATTGAAATTGAGTCGGTACCTATTATAATAAAGGTATTGGTTCATTACAATTTAGAATTATACATGGGTGGAACCTTTGTCAATTTCTTTGCGTCAGTGCCCTTAGAGTTTTACGGTTCCTTAAAGCGATCATTGTAATATGTTTTCACCCATATATTGTTATGTACATTACACGTTTACGTTTTTGTTTTGAGCCACACCTTGCTAGGAACCTTGCATTAATAAAAAACGTAAAGACATATCGTTTTGAGAATCGTAATAATCTCGTAGTAATGGCTCGGGCCTTAGGGAGTTTGATTGGGGAATGAATAATTAATTAGAATTATTTAAAAATGAGATAATTATACCTCCCACTTTAAACACATTCTATACCTACTCAAGCGTACATTATACTCGCCTGCATCCAAATGCATATTTTTTTAATTATTATGTTAGATTAGAAATGTTTGTGACAGAAAGTATTCGGTGTAAAGCCGATGTCTCTCCCTATAGAACCGTAAGAAGACGTGATATACCTGCTCGACTCAGTTTAGTTATATTAAATATGGATTCGTACAAATAATAGAAACGTCTACTAAATTTATCAAGCTGCTAACCGAATAAATAGTACTAGAATTTTATGAAAAAGTTTAAAAGCATATCTAATCGACAATATGAAGCATAAACTTAGGGAAAGACCATTTTAGAATCACATTTTACTATACAGATAGTACTAGGAAACAACTACAGCTACAAACACCTCAGACGCAAACAAACTCAATCAGAAGAACTTGGGAGCGGGCGTCCTCGTATTTGTACTGGCTCCAACCGAACGCCACTGGTGCTCTATGCGGCAAGGTATTGCCTAGACAGACATACGCGGATACTGTGTAGCTATATCAGTGGGTGGGTAATTGCATCTTAGGTTGCGGCTTCCGATACCTTGTTGCCTCAGACCAAAAATAAGCGTAGCGAACTAAAAACGCAGCGCAGTAAAATATTGAACCACATTAAGCACTGCAAAGCATGATGATTGCGTCCAAAGAATATCAGATGAGTCTTTATGTTAATGATATTAAAGGTTAATAAAGAAAAAAATAAGTATCCCATATATCTCCTTATTTTCCATGTCGTTAAGTTCGCAAATAAAATATAGTTTCATTAACTAAATCCGCCATGGCGTTCAGTCACACACAAGTACCAATTAGACTTCAATACAATGTTTCGCGAGACGTTATCTTTTTTTTTTAACCTCAAATAGTTTCGTTGTAGTTAAAAGTATGAAGACAATTTTATGTAAGATTTATCTTGCGGAAGTAACATTTAGTTAATTATATCTTAATTATATACGGAATACTATTTGTTAAGGCTAACACGTACCCATAATTAAGTAACCGTATAAGTGCGGACGTACCTACCTATATTTAATTAATACGATGAATCAACAAAAATCAGGATTAAGTCACATTATAATTTGTTGATGATACTTTTTTTTGGTACGAGTATGATTTAGGAGTTTTATAATAAGGTTAAACAGTGCCATACCGACATTGATTTTCCCTATAATAAGCCATTAAATGGAAAGTCCCACATTCGATTTTCTAGACTGGTCAAATTCTCAAATAATAAATGTAGAAATATGCGCCCCTATATGCATGACACTAATCTTATTGGGGGCTATGGGAATTTAATCTAAGATGGAATACCGCTATTCATGGGATTTTATGTGGCAAATAAAATAATATAATTACCTTGAATTTATTTTAAAGCTACTAAGTTCCACATAAACGTACTGATTAAAATTAATGTCATGTCGCAGTTATAAATACACCAATAACAAAATGAACGACTTATATCAACAATGTAACACTTACGTGCCGCTGTTGATCCTGGCTCCCCACAATAACTGCATAAATCATTTATAAAGTTCCGAGCAAATTAATCGCCAACAACAACCTCGGGCAAAAACAACAATAACGTTTTAAACTGTTATAATAAAACAATAACCGCCAACCTCCGGATAAAACTGTATTAATCGTGTACTAATCGCGTAAGACGGACCCCGATCGAATTAATCTGCCTCGTATCGGAACATCGTACGGAGAAGAGTAGCAATAAATATAACGCACTACGTATTCGGAGTTCACTCGGGGCCGACCGCGGGGCCAACGACCGTCCTTAGCACCGCAGACGGAACTCACAGACAGCTAGCTGTCTCACTCTAGCGACACACGCCATGCCGCGTACCACTACCTCTATTCAAATCAATTGATGTTTTCGTACTAGTCGCTAATTTATTAGAAGGTATGCGTGTTGAGGCGACAAAATCAATTCACGGTTTAAAGGACCGGCAACTCATTTCTTTGTAGGGAAATGCACCTTTTACGTGACGAGACGGAAATAGATGAAAGTTTAATTTATCGATTCAAAAAAGTACTATAGTTAAAGACATTCATTATAATCGTTGGCAATTGATCAAAGACTTGTAGCAAATGAATTTTATTTATGTGGGCAAATTACTGAACGTAAATTTCTGAAAGTCAACATGTTTCACCTACGATTATATTTCTGAAAATTTATTAGTTTTGTCATATCTTATTGAGAATAAAATGTTAAATTCAATTTTCGAAGTCCGCCTTCCTTTGATAAGTTCACATTCTAAGAAGATGTGATCCTTCGCCAATTTCCTATTAGACTTGCACGAGTATAGTTTGACAACGAGATCGATCGAATAGTGGGTACCTACGTCTGCAGGAGACCTGCGATCTGAAGCGGAACAGTTCCGAGTTGAGAAAGGTTAAGGCCACAGATTAATAGTCAAAAACCATATTGGTGGACTTCATACACTCGTTCAACATTATCACACTACAGCTTATAAGTTTCTTCAAAATCCATACAAATAATATAAAATGAAAATTACGCGAGTTACATAAATTTAAATAGTCTAGGACTCAGTTACATATTCTCAGTTTCTATACTTTATCGACTGTTTGTCTGTGTTTGGAATCGCCACACCTAAACTACTAAATTTAATTTGAAGGAATATACCGTTAATTAAAAAGTAATTAAAGTATTTATATTCAATAGTTTGAGATAATATTAGGTCTTTATTTTATTGGAATCCACATACTTTATCAAAAGTAATTACAATTTAAAGTTACGAGCATGTTTGCATGATTTCAGTAATATCCTGGCAGATCTTGATAAGATATCATAAAAGTAACGACATAATTCTAAGAATCGATGTGCCTGCAAGACAAATTGCTTTCTCCTCCAACGCAATTCTGCAGATAAATAAAAGTGAGGTAAAAATAGAAATGAAAAATTGCAAATGTTCCTTCACCGTCACGTAGGAGGACCACAAGATATGACGTCCAATGTGAACGTCCGCGTCTCTATCGACTTGTCACGCTTTATCTTATCTTTGTGTCTTTGAATCAGAGCAAAACAAACAAAATGCTTAGTGTCAATCTTGTTAATATAAGTTTGCATACTCTTCATACGATCTCAGGTAAATGAAACTTACGTCACATAAAATGATTTCGCCAAAAGCAAACTTGCTTATTTCTGTTGTTGAATATATTTATTAGTAAAATACTCCTAAGTAAACTAGCCGAAAGATATAGTATTTTGTAGCAAAATACCTATTTCGTGGTGGAATTGGTATATATAATTTGTTGGTAAAAGATTGAACGATGTCAGAAACCTTTATAAGGACGTAAGTTAAAACAACCTAAAAACATCACGTATTACTTTCATTTTAGGCGAAACTCATTAACAGAGGAATATAGTCTAAACCAAATCAAAGTGTTAACTATATGTATATGGATAAATGTCCACCTAAGTATATGATATGTTTAACTTCATCTTTTCCGCCTCGTTTTGTTATAAAGCGGTTGTTATTGTATATTTGTTTTAAAAGATATTTTTAGCTTACATAACTCTAAAATTGCAATACACTAAGTATTGTTGATATAGTAACTGAACGATACAAAAATATCTTACACAATTTCACTTCAGCGTTGCTATTAATATCGCGGGATTCTGAAATAGCTGCTATGCGTCAGCTGTTTTTTTTAACAATTGGCAAAGTGTAGAAAAGCGCAAGATCAGGAAAAAGCAATATGTTCACACCTGGTGTGCTGGGCCTTTGAACTCGGTTGTCCCGTGACGTCACTGGTTTGCGGTCATATTGCGTTCTTACGCTAATGGACGCATATTACGATTGATTCTCGAGTTAACTGTACAAAATTAATTACTATGAAATATTCTGTGCTATTTATGTCAGGCTGAGATCGTATGGAAAAAAACAATGTAATTTAATCTTTAAGACTATCCGTCGCAAAATTAATTTCCTATTAAGAATGATCCTACGCCATTTATCAGGGTAATATTATTGTGGAGAATTCCTCGATCTGAGTTTTTAATACTGTGTCTCTGCTGTTTACTATATTTAACACTATACATTTAAACCACTGTACACTCATAATTATTAAGGTGCAATATTAGATGTATGTCTCAAATCTATATACGACGAGATTAAGAAACTAAGTCAATACAAAAGTTTGCCAATAATAAAACAAATGATAATAATTATTAATAGGTAATAAATATAATATAAATAATAATTAATAATGATTAATAGGTATATTAAAGTCAGTATCCCTGTAACGTCATGGTTTTCGAGTCAGTACCCTGTGTACGCAGTAGTCATTAATAACATTGATACCATACTCATATGTGACAGGAGAATTCACTCATTCACATTTAATTTTCCATGAAATTATTTTATAAATCTTTTTACATTTTAAAATGTTATGGGTACTCACGATATGCACTTTTTTTAAAGTTCTTTTCTGGATCGAATTACATAAACATCGGGTGATCTGCGCTGAGCTTTATTAGTTTCCACGTTTAGTAAGATATATCAAAAATCCTAAGAACTTTGACAAAGAAGACGGTTTTAAATTAGCGCAAACGTGGAATCCAGTAGTTAAGTTAGTGGTTTAAAAAAATCCCAAATAATGCAAAGTCTGGTGCGTAAGGATACAGTTCCAGTTATATCCCGTGATATGGAAGCTAAGAAAGAATAACGAACTGGACGTAGAGTAGATAAGTTAATCTACCACTCATGCTTGTCAACGGTTTCTCCCCGCCACCGCAATTTCGCCGTGACCACGATCCATGTAACTAGGTTGAAATATCCGTACAAACAAATTCGAAAAACCGCATATCGTGAGTACCCGTAGCTAGTTAAAATGTATCAATTCCGCGATAATATTAGTCTAAAATCATACATTACAAATCTTAGTCACGGAAGCTCTACTGAATCATGAAAGTGCCATGTTCACACCTGGCGTGCTGTGCCATTGAACCCGAGTCCCGTGACGTAGCGCTAACATTACGTCGTGTAATACGCGAATGGACCACGACTCCTTCCGCTTTCGCTAATAACATCCGCTGGTTATGTACAACTGTGATTGACAAATTCATCCATGTAGTGCGAAGGTGATGTTTGGTCAACAACGTGTGTGCAATTTTTGTATTAAAGTTGGTAATATACAATCATGTGCGAATTTCAAAAAACCCTTTCCCGTTTAACCAAGGTAATAATAATTGGTTGTAAAAGTGGTAGAATCATTGAGGTCCGATTGTAGAGGAATCACTCTCACGCTCATTAATACCTATTAACGGCAGTGTTAAGCGCTTCTGTGTTCACTTTCGAAGGGTGTGAAAAGAATGACACACTTATTCGAAGCATTCTTACTTAGGCCTCAGCGGAAGCAACGCATATGTAGCACTACATATGCGTTGCTTCCGCTGAGGCCTAAGTACACCTTGTGGTACCACCACTGTCAACTTAAGCAGACCTAAAGTGGCAGTGGTGGTACCACAAGGTGGGCTACATGATCGTTTGTTACTTCTATAATATAAAAGAATGTTAATTTGTTAGGAGACGACTAGTTTCGGAACCCGGCTAAGTTATCTTGTCCTTAACCGAAGTCAATCATCTGTATTAGACTTGATGAAAGTAAGGACTGTTATACTGATTGCAGACCAACAGCTGAGTTTAAAATTGCTTTTATAGTTAAGGTACCTTTTTATAATTATGAGCAAACACTAGACTATATACTTTTAGCTGTGTAAACTGAAATCTATGGAACTAAGATGTCACTATTACAGCTTAGCTTAGCTTCGGAATTTAAGGTTTGTTTTTGATCTCAAGTAATAGAATGTGTATTAAAAATAAAAGATAACGTTATCTTAGAGTTTGTATAAAATGAGTATTATATAAAGTATAAAATATATTGAATTTTGGAACAAAAGTAAAACAGGCAAAATAATTAATAATTATCTAACAGCTTTGAGATTTACCTAGCTACGATAGGGTTTATCGTCATTTCTATGAAAATTACGTTATAACCAAAATACGGGTCATTTTCGTCTCCACAAACATTACTTTAGGGATTCTTTCAACCTTTAAATAGTACATTGTAGGTCTTATTTAAAGAAATATCTATCGATCTTCACAGATTTCAAAGCATGATGACATCCAACCGCACCTCTGTAACGCCCACAGTTCGGTACGTGGAAACAATGCAAGTTGCGACACGCAATGCATTTTAAACTAGCTTCTAACTAAATGGATCTTCCACTTAAGTGTCGCTCGGGAGCTGTTTACTAAGGAAATCCGTTTTATCCCGCGCGGGTTAACGTAACGATGCCTTCGTTTTCTGGAAATGGTTGTCGTTAAGTAACGCGCAGTTACAAAGTATGATCGGTAAAATAAACTTTATGTGTGCGACAAAATAGGTTTTTTATGTATCATTAACTATGACTTTTTGTAATGGTCAACAAAGTAATATGCGATGAATTGAAACCTTTGGTTTGATTCTTGGCTCACCGACAGTCGTCTAATATGTACGAATGAACATAAACTATACATTTATACCTATATGTCTGGATGAGTTTACGGGACTGGCAATATAGATATCCTTTTATCCTTAGATATATGTGTAAATCAGTACCTAGTGTAAGGTAAGTTTAATGATTTTTCATTTTTATCCAAAGAAACCCATAGGAACGGTTTGAAAAAATAAAATTTGGGTAAAGATGTATGTTTAAATTAACACTTATGACTTTTAAGTCCGTTCAATTAGAAATAAATATTACAGTATTCGCTAACATAATTTTATACATAGCAAAGTGAGTTTGAACGGTCATTACTCATAGATCCTCTTTAATGTCTGAGACCTAAATTTAGTTCTGGCTAAGGTCGTCAACGCACTGATGTAACTCTTACACATTATTTCTCAGGAATTCGAACGTCCTATCGTACACAACATTCACTATACAAGGTTAGACAAAATAGTAAACGTTTATGTTGACACCTGGGAAATTACTAAAATATGATGTTTTTTATACATATCATATCTTGAGTCTTAATTTGTCATCTATTTAGTTGGTTCTATAAACTTAGAATTACTAAACTGAATGAGATTTTAATTATAATTTATATAACCAGTTAAACTAGTTGATTTTGTTAAGACAAACTACTCACTTTTAGAACAAGTGACATTGTTATAACTATTAAAACAAAAACCTAACTACTGAAAACGATTGATCGCCTTCAGTTTCAGTTAATTGTTTTTAAAAAGTCAATTCTTAGGTTTTATAATAATTTATTTATGCTTAATGGAATGTTCTATGTCAGATTTCATTTGATACCCAAATTCTATAAACTGAGGCAAATCAAATGATATGTCACAATCCGTCGAGCTCGTCCTTTGGGCTGTAGTGTGTGCCAAAGAAATGGACATACGTTCATACAAATGGATGGGTTAGATAAGTACTATGCAGGCTTTTTGTATGAATCAGCGAATGCTATATTTTTATTTTCAATTAATCATTTTACTCATGTAAGTTGTAAGTTATTTTGAATAAATACTCTTTAAGCATTTATGTCAATACATAACATGACACTGGCTATCATTTAACGTCTATTTTTAGAACGTCTAATTTAAGAAACTTAGTTTGTATTAATGTCTCTGATCATAAAGGCGTACACGGTATCACTCTCAGCTTTCAGATGTTGCTTAAATATTTATAGTATATAAAAATGCAATATATTGTGCGCTAACAGTTAAAAATCAAAAAATGTATCCATAAGTGGGTAACATGTTTTCAAAGAAACCTATCAATTTCTTTGAAGATTTATTACATGGATAATATGGTATTCTTTATGTTTTCATCGACTTTTATAGTATTCAGCTCGTAAAACCAACACGCATAAAGAAATTATCGAAATATTTTCGGTAAGTTCTCCATCATTCACCTGTTTTATATTAGCTCATCTATTATAGCTTATAAGTTACATAACTTGACTGTATTTGTATTGTAAGCACGATAATTTATATTGTAAACAAAATTTTCAACGACCGAAGGGCTGGCGCTTGCCTCGGGCAGAGAATTAGCATAGCTACTTAGCAAGGTAATATCGCAGGCGTTTTGGGAACTCTTCCCAAGGTTAATATTATGAATGAAGCATATTATATTTAACGTTTGATACTTAATTGAAAGTCAAAGCGAAGTAAAATTCCGCAGGAGGTTGTGGGGATTTCCTGCAGCAATAATTCTGCAGTATCGGTGCAGCGGAGAAAGTGCATCCAACGCGGAAGCGCGGCATCGCGCATGATGCTTCTTGGGTTTCTATACAATGCGCTTTTGTATAGGTTACATATAGAAAGTCACTGTTATTATTCATTTTACGTATTTTATTGGGGTAATTTTTATGTATACTATATTTTATATATCGCGTCTTTGTTTTATTTTTACTAGCTAAAGTACTCGTGCTTTGCTACGGAACATAAAAATAGTCGTCATCTTTAAATAGTGCAAAATATCGAAATCAAATATGCCTATAAGTTGACCAGGTAAATAAACTATATCCATGCAAAATTTCATGTAAATCGAACCAGTGGGTCTTGCGTGATTAAGTAACAAACAGACACACGCCATCTCATTTTAATATATCCATAAAAATAATATATTTTGTTTTGGATAGATTAATATTAATAATTTATTTCATTTGTCAGTTATAGTTATGTTTTTATGATTAATATTATTTTAGATGTATACTGTAATTAATCTTAATTCTTCTTATATCGCCACTTGTAATGTATTCTATCGTAGCATGTTATGATATAGTATAAACAAATACACGTGTTTAAAACATTTCATGTCAAAATTACAAACAGACACATTTGTATTTAGTCGTATAAGTAAGCACGTACTTCAAAATTTATTTGAGTTAAAAAGAGAGTCAAATAAATTTCACGTAATGTTAATGACGGTTCAGCGTAGACCGTTGCCTAAAACACTTTAGGTGCTCTTGGCAGCCTAAAAAGGCAGCTTATGTTACTGGAGGGAAATAGTGACCTGCTAGGACATTCCTCTAACGATCTAAACAAGATATAATAAAGCAAGTAGGTACTTATTAACCAAACATGACTGAGGGCTAAAATTTTTTATAAATAAATATAATTAGAGAATTTTAAAAATTAAGTACCCATGAGTACTTAATTTTTATAAATAAAAATGCATAAAGGCACTTCTTGAAAACGCAAACTTTAAAAAAATATTCCAAAATGCTTCGAATTTTATCAATCACCTGTTTTTTAAGAAAATTACTTAAAATCATAATATAGGTTAAATATTTATAACAATGTTGATACTGTTATAACGTATCGTGGCGTGACGAGTATCTTCCACTTCCATAAGGTAACGATCGTCATCAATGACGGTACTTCCGTCAGTGAGAGTAATGACGGAGGCGGAGGCCGCCGCCGGCGCAATGGAAAGTATATCTACTCTTCGCAACCAATATGAAATCTAATATTTATTTAATTTAATAATCTTATATTTATGAAATTATATTAAAATATGAATGTCTCATAAAGTAGGTAATATTTATACCATACTTTTCATTTATAACGGAACAGGTAAGTAATAATTTTATAGTAATATGCGAAATTGCCTCTTACATAAAACATAGTAAACGTATTTAATGTCAGTAAAAGTAATTATGATTTTATCTAATATTTTTGTGTATATTTATAAAGTCTAAGTTCAGCGGTAAATCTTAGACAGGACACCACTGAAAAAGAGTATTGCTCATACGTGAAGTTTAAATTTGAATCGAAACGGATTTGGCTTACAAAATTACTATTTTTTAGTAGACCGAGTAACTTAATACTATCTTAATTTTATTATATTTACGAACTTACAGTTCTTCGTACATTCGTATCGCTAACTTACGAAACACGCCGTTTTGCATTCTTTTAGCATGTTTATAACTAGTTCTACGAAACATTTAAATCCTCTAAAATGCGTCACCGTCAATCAAATTCGAATTAGAGTATTTTGCAAGCGGAGTGCACCAGCGATCCACGCACGCGCGCCGCGAAACGCAGTTACGTGCGAGTACCAAACCGACGAGCGAGTAGCTAACGCTTCCGCGTGCGAGCAGGAAACCCACCACTTTCCCTTTTGCCCGAGCGCAGCAGCCGCCCGCGCTATGCATCTATAACCCAACCAAACTGAACTACAACCGCGACCACACTTCACAAGAACAAACGGCTGCACACGCAACTTTGTCGCGCTATCATGCAGTTAACCAACAAATGAGGTTAAGTGTTCGCTGCTTCGTGATGCGTGGCAGCTGCAAGGCATTTAAATTAGGATATCTTTCAAAGGTATTGACCGAGCTTCGCCAAATACTTCATCGACCTCAATATCTTTAATTTCACCCTTTGTGGCGCGCCTTTGATGTTGTCAGATATCGAGTGTCATCGACTTTTGTTAAGTTGCAAAATACAAAGGTAACCGGCATCACTTTCTAAGCCCTGCCAATCTTCAGCCCACTTAGCATAACACGGCATACCGTTTATACCCCTTCCGCATGTCGGTGGAGATATAAATAATTCATTATCGCAAATAACCGGTTTCTATTGACGTCTTGACGGATAAATACAACCCGTGAAAGAATAGGAGTAAAATTGTTGGGTCCCGTTTTCAGAACGTGTTTTGATAGTTTTCTGTGAAATTGTCAGTGTATTTTGAATCGCGAGCGTGACACAATGCAGACGCAAAGGCGCCTTCGTTTGACCTATATACCATTCACGGGCATTGACTCTATGGCGTAGACTTGAGCGGTTCTTGGCCGAACGCGGCTCTCGGCCCGACAGCTCTCCTGACAACGGAATTAAGAAGCCGCTGCTGTATTCTGATCTTATAACGGTGTGAAATATGTACGATTCTCTTTATTAATATTTATTTCGCGAACTCAAGCTATGCGGAATTTAAGATCGTCCTGAAAGTATCTTCTTTTCTTTACTTCTATAAACAAAAATATAGAAGCTGGATTACTTTGGTAATCCGAAAGTAAATAATACGTTTAAGTCAACAAACGGTCTTAAATTCTCGTGACTTTCTACTTGACACTTATAAATGATCTGATAAGCAATTACGCAAACTAGGCAGAAGTACTGACTAGGCTGAAACTGTAGGTTAAACGAAAATATATCCCCACTGGATACGGATGTTATGAATGAACAGGTTTTCGATATGGATGCCACAATAAGTGTACATTATATGTCTGATAGAGAAAAATAAAACAGTATTTGTTATAAATACAGT
>DWTU01001440.1:0-13272 GCA_018251515.1 Cecropterus confusis | reverse complement strand
AAAGCTGTGAGTGAAAAGTAAAAATTAATAAGTGATACGTGACATCATAAAATTTATTAGTTTGAAAAAAAATATATGTACAAATTGAAAAATATGATAACTAATATGTATGACTGTACGTAGAAAGAAACAATTTGATAAATTAATTATAAAAAATTGCATCCACATTACTGTCTCTAGAATTCGTTCCTAAAATGCTGGCAACGTTACCTCGTTGAAGCTAAGCTAATTCGTTGACCGAGGCATGTGCCACCTTTCTGATCATTCGTTGATCCATCAATTGTTTTAACAGATAATTAAAAATAATTTAGCATTATCATTTTACTTACAATATTTGCTTATGAATAAAAACGAGTAGAATAAACCTGCATAGAAACATTGATATGGAGCTATCAACATCAGAATCATTGCGGTTATAGGTACTAGTCAAATCGATTTCAAGTCGCATAGCGGTTTATCGGTTACAGGCCTTTGGTCTGAAGATTATGTACCACAATATCGATGTAACTACATAGATAAAGCGGTGTGACGTTCGGTTACTGGAGCCGGATATTTGCATGATATCGTTGACCTGACCGCTTTGTAAGCCATCCTACGTAAACCGGATGCTATCACGCAGACACAAAAGCTCGCGATAAGGAAGCCTTGACTGGATCTTCTGAATATGTAGTGAAACCGGCATATGTTACGTCACTTACATATGACGCGTCTTCTCGGGAGAAGCAACGCATCTGTGATCGACTTTACATAGAATCCCTCTTCTGTATGAAGTTGCTCATATATGTCCATGGTCGGCAGTACCACTTACCATCAAGTCTGCTTGCTCGTTTGATACTCGAGTCTGACAAAAAAAAAAGTACCAAATTTCATCGAAGGAAATATTTTGTGTAAGGATATCCTAACACATTACACAGTACAAAGGAAAGCGCGATAATTGAAATATGGTAATCAATGCTTCGTATACTGATATAAATAATATATGGCGTGGCGTTACATAAGTACCAATTGGGTAATAACATGTACATATTATAAACTATTATATAATAAAGAATACATGACGATTTTAAAGTGTAACAGGTACTCACGATATGCAGTTTTGATTTTATTTTTGCTTTTATGTTGACCCAGTTACAAGGATCGTGGTCATGGCGAAATTCTAAAATAGAAAAATTACATAACCGCACTTTATCAGTACATACTATTACTATAAAATTATACAAACATTTCGAATATATTTGTTGAGCATTTAATGATTCCTTTAATGATATATTCTAATACATTTGTCTTAATTTCAGAGCGCGATCCCCAAGTCCTCTGTTACCTCACCTCCTGGTCATCAAAACGGCCCAGCGCTGGGCGTTTCATGCCGGAAAACGTAGACCCTACTCTTTGTACCCACATCATCTATGCCTTTGCTACTCTCAAGGACCACAAACTCACTGAAGGGGATGAAAAAGATGCTGATATGTACGACAAGGTCGTCGCTTTAAGGGAGAAGAACCCTAACCTCAAGGTAACTATATGTTCTCATAATTAATATAATATAATCTGTCTATACTAATATATAAAAATGAGATGTGTGTCTGTTTGTTACTCAATCACGCAAGAACCACTGGTTTGAGTAACATGAAATTTTGCTGGGTGTAGCTTATTTTCCTCGTAAACTTATAGGATACTTTTGTTTTCAGTAGTTTCAGTAGTGCACTATTTAAATGGCGACTACTTTAATGTCCCTTATCAACGCACGAGTACTTCAGCTAGTTAATAATGTAACAAATATTTTCTTTATTATACAACAATAACATTGTACTACAAATAATACGAGATCTTAATTAGACTCTTCTCTTTCATATTATCTTATTTATTTCTCATTTATGTTATATTATTTTTATTTCGTTAGGTTTTTTCGATTATATCAGAATTCCCTTTTAGTAATTATGTTATTTTTCCTTTCAAAGGAATTTTCTCTTCTGTCTTTTTTCTGCAACTTTTTACAGTGTAACTGTGTGAATTGGAAAGTATAATGCCTATGAAGTATTTTCTGAACCTGGCACGAATTGTTTGTTTCCCAAACAGATAAATAAACCAAATAATTAAATTGATATTTGTGATAAATAAAACACTAATAGCATTCTAAATCAGCCGATGCACAAATTACAGTGTTTTATTACATAAGTTAGTCGAGAAGAAAGGTTTTATAAGTTAGTTTATAAGGAGCACATGTAAAAGTGTACGTAATGCGCTTTTCTATAACACTGCCCCCCATGGACAACAGTAAGCAACTTCATACAGAACAGGGGTTCTATCTGAAATTGATCACAGATACGTTGCTACTCCCGAAGAAACGAAGATTCACAACATGAAGTTATATAATAATATGAATAATATCATCATTAGCACACCTCTCGCATCTGTATCAAATACCTACTCAAAAGCCGGAAAACTTTTAACGATCATTCTTGGGAAATGTTGAACAGAACAAGAAGTTAATAGAACAAGTCTTACGCTCGTTGGAATATAGCATTGTAATACTTACAATAAGGCCTCTTGCACACGTATATACTAAGACCACCGGCAACGTCTTCCTTCATTGTCCTCGTGGTTTTATTCAACGAATTCGTTGACGTGTGGAAATTAGTACAGCATTGTATCGGAGCCTAAATTGCCGTGTGTGCAATGTGCCTTACTTAGCAACTCTGTTAAAGGCACTGGAGTAAAGCCTTAAGAGCATCACATTAACCCATTCCTACTCAAAAACTTTTAAATGCTCATAACTTGGTATAAGTTCGTATTTCTCTCGCGAAGTGGCAAGTTTAAGAAAACTTTAACGGTTTTGAAATTGATTAGTGTTATGTCATATTATTATGCATTTTTTCTGGGTTTAAACTTATGCAAGGCGTTCCAACTTAGTCTTTAAGAGTAGCAACGGATCTGTGGCTAACCTCAGGTAAGACTCTGATCTTATGGGATTGTTTAGAGATGTCCACGGGCGGCAGTGGCTACTTACCATCACGTTGGTAAGTGGACTACAGGCTCGCTTGCTTGCACCCTCAAATCACTGCCGTTAATGCATTGTGCATTAGTCCCAAATAGGATTTATGTTCTATCCGAGGACTAAGTGTGAATAACTCGTGTTCTTTTACTATGCTTTTCTAATCAGAACACAGTATCGCTTGGAAAGCAAGAATAGGAATGACAGGGGTACTGGTACCCCTGCTTTACTTACATATTACCCTGCTAAACTTGGTTACTCTTCCAGTATGCGTAAGTAGAATAATAATCTGCTACAAAAATCTAGAAAATTCCTTACCCCTTTAACACCACTCAACGATACCGGAAATATTTCAATATCACTTAGAACTGAAACAAGAAACAAATTTCTTCAAGCCATTATTATTTTTCTTGAAAAATTAGCTGCGTTTGCAGATCAATGATCACTGCGTTCACGATTTGACTTTAAGTTATTAGTGATATTATTATTTTAATCAATTATAATACGTCCCAGTTTATTTAATAACATATTTAACAGTATTTCATTGGTAGAGCGGTTTGTACATAAATGCAAATACACACATAATAAAACACACTCACACCTATGTGTGTCTTGTAAAAACTATATAAATCAGCTTATATTTTTCGGAGCTTAGCACTGAACGTTGTTCGGTCGGATATAGCCGACCATACTTGCTACTCCCCTTAGATAAAGGAGTAAAAGTTTATTCTGGTCAAATAAGATAGCGAAGAAGATAAATCATTGAAGGTATAGATAGATAATAGAGAAATAGAGATATAGATAGATAATAGAGAAATAGGCAAGAAAAATGGATAATACATGTTCTACTCATGCCATCATTTGATACCATTGTTTCTCCTTTCAGTAAAAAAACTTTAATTAAAATACCGTAGAACAGTGGGTTTATTGAAAACATTTATTGATTAAACTAGGTCTGTAATTTCTGTTCCATTAAGCACATTATCTAATAGAAATGAATTGGACATAGATATTTAATTTGAATCTATGGGGACTATTGTTACACTTAAGATCTATAAATTTTCTCCGGATTTAAAAACCGTTCAAGCATGATAAATAACTACAGAAGTAATTAACTAATGCAATACATTTTGTGGAGGTAAAGTTATTGCCTTAAAGGTAACATTAAGGCTATTTTAACAAGCATTATTTTCGTAAATATTTCCTGTATTATCTTAGTAAATTAGAACATTTCTTTAGAACGATAATTTGTATTTCTCGAACGCTGACATTTTATGGTATTGAATTCATATTATAAATACAACTAACATTTGATTCATTGTTTTCAATCCCCACTTTATAATATAATGTATTTATAAACAACACTTACATTTCCATGTTAATATTATTGATAATACGGTCTTAAATTTCATAGACAATTTTTTACCGGAAAGCAATATTGCTACACATTTTTGTGTAGGTGTAACTTTCAAGAACGATATAAGATTTACTTTGAAAATGAAATTGTAGAAGGCGTGCATGTTGTCCTCCGGTTAATTGAAGGTCACAATTGCTCATTATCATATCCACCTCTGTCTAATCCACCTAGGCTCAACCAGAACACAGCTACGTACTTAGGTACTCTAAATATTTTTTAATACAACATGGTTTCATGTAATCTCTATCTTGTAACTCTGCGTGAAATTCGTATCAAAATGTGTTTTCCATTTATATCTTGATTTTCTATTTCAGATCCTTCTCGCCATCGGTGGTTGGGCTTTCGGTTCCACGCCCTTCAAAGAACTCACCTCAAACGTGTTCCGTATGAACCAATTCGTGTATGAAGCCATTGAGTTCCTTAGGGACTACCAGTTCAACGGTCTTGACGTTGATTGGGAGTATCCTAGGTAAGTTAACAATTAAAACTCCTCGTATAATATATTGTTGAAAGCATCTTATAATTGATGACTATTAAATCATTGTTATTGTACATCCATCGTTAAACATTTAAAGCCTTTATAGACGAAAAGACATCTGACACAGATTACCCAATGTGGATGAGTGGAGAATTGTATGGTCTTCCAACTCTGCATTGGAACAATGTTGTAGAGTATGTGCAGCAGCAATATGCAAATATTGCCAGGTAAATAATTGTAACTTAATGCATTAATTCCGTAAAGGACTGTACTAATAACTGACAATGTGAACGCACAGGTGCAAACTTAGCGTATTACTATTGAAAACGTATTATTATTGAAAACACTTATAAACATATCATTTTCAACAGAGGAGCTGACGACCGTGCAGCATTTGTGTCACTCCTGAAAGAACTTCGTCTGGCCTTCGAAGGAGAGGCCAAGACATCTGGTCAGCCCCGTCTACTGCTCACCGCTGCTGTACCTGCATCTTTTGAAGCAATTGCTGCTGGATACGACGTTCCTGAAATCTCCAAATACTTGGTGAGTTGCGTTTTTAATGTTTCATGACACCAATAGTTCCTGGAAATGGATTCTTTAAAGCTAAGAGTTGAAAGCGTCCTTTATATTTTGTTCATGTCTTTCTATTAGATGTCTCACAATATTTAATATATTTACTGATAATATGAATTTCATGCCCTCTATTCATAGTTAAAATTCGCGTTGAGTAGTATTATCAACGTGGATCACTAAATAATATATTCAACTTAATTAGGACACTTTTTATTTGTATGCTGCCTACATGTATCTATTGTTAGCTCCATGATAATTTATCTATACTATTCTTAAATGACATTATATTTGCCAATAATATAAACCTTGTAAAAATAATTTAAAATCACGTTAATTTTCAGGACTTCATCAATGTCATGACCTATGACTTCCACGGTCAATGGGAGCGTCAAGTTGGGCACAACAGCCCTCTTTTCCCACTAGAAAGTGCTACCAGCTACCAGAAGAAACTAACAGTGGTAAGTATAATTTATAATGACTTGTCGGGCTTACTGGGCTTGAAGAAGACTAGACCCCTTACAGAGACGTTAAAAAGGATCATATATATTTTAATAGCCTGATGGAAAAACTCAGACATGAAAACACTGAGCTACTATTGATTTCGAAAATTTTTACAGCGACACGTGTGTGATAAAATATTTTTCTGATGTAACAACCCCATAAATATAATGCGTTAACATTGTCCTTTGTGATTTGGCTATTTATTCGATAAAATGTTTTGTGATTAAAATTTTAGGAACGACGTATTTGCATTATTTAAGAAGATGTTTCATCTCAAGGATATCAATATTATATATATCTGTAATTTATTTTTTAGAGACCACTATTTAGATAAACATTATTCAAATGATTAAAGTTAACAGTATTCGTACTGTATAACACAATATTCGTACTTGAACTTCATCAAATACAATTTTGATAACATGTCTTAAAATCTTACATATTTTGATATATGTTACACATTTTATCAAAGTCTTTCATATTAATTATAAGTTTTGACAAGCTTTTCGTTACGTATCAGAAAATAAATTAACAGATTCTCTTGCGTAACGAGAAAACTCAGATAGAAGTTGCTTAACTTTACAAACAAAAGGGAATAATTTATCAAAGCTTATAATTATTTCAGAATCCCAAACTGTTTTTTTATAGAATCTTATTACGTCATTGGCTCAGTAAATGAGAGTCAAGACATTGAGAAGAAGAAATATTTTCTTTACCTTTTATTTTTTAAACGAACTAGTTATTAAAACGTCTATTTCATTTGTGGAGCCGGTTTCTTCGTAGTTAAATTTGCATATTTTGAAAAGTATACTAACATATTATTTTTTTAAATTTCCACCGGTATTATGCACATTAATTGTATCTTGATCAAAATTAATTCCTTGATCATTAGAATTATTATTAATTTCTTCATTAGCTGTAAGATCAATATTAACATCAGGTTTATTTATTTCGACTTATGTACCTTTTTTCTGCTTACAGGATTACTCAGCCCGTGAATGGGTGCGTCAAGGAGCCCCCAAAGAGAAGCTGATGATCGGAATGCCGACGTATGGAAGATCCTTCACACTGATCAATGAGACGCAGTTTGATATTGGTGCCCCGGCTTCCGGTGGCGGTAAGTTTAGTCCTATTTGCAATTTCTCTATAAATACACTCATTAAAGTAGCACAGTTCCGTCTTTATAGAGAATTTTTGATAAGTAAAAGATAATCACGGCTTCACCCGTGCGGAGTAGCTTCTGTTACATTCCAGTTCAAAAACAATTAAAGACATGCAATCGACGTCATGTGAAGCACACAACTAGCTCTAGGGGTGTTACACATAAGGTAACTTAAAAGTATATAAAACATATGAATAAGAGTTCATTAAGGCGCTTTGTGTTCTATCGTTCAGGAACCATTCTATTCTTTTATTATAACTTGTATTTAAATCATGATTATGTTCCAGGCCAAACGGGTCGCTACACCAATGAGGCTGGATTTATGTCCTACTATGAGATCTGCGAGTTCCTGAGGGAAGACAACACCACTCTTGTATGGGACAACGAACAGATGGTGCCCTTCGCGTACAGAGAAGACCAATGGGTTGGATTTGATGATGAGCGATCCCTGAAAACCAAGGTAACCTATCGATAGATAAAAATGTGTTTATGTCGCAAACCTTGTTTTCTATCAAAAATTCTATAGAGTATTTATCTTTTCATCCTATTTACTGCCACCATATCGAATACGACAAGAATACGCACTTTTGTTCTTATCCTTAATCTGATTATGGCACCGTACCTATTATTTATGTTCAAACTCACTTGAACTCCGCATCCTAAGGTTGTCTGGAAGAAATCGCTGTTTAGCGATAAGACCGCCTTTTGTCTTTTAATATTTGTAAAATTTCACTATATTATTTTCTCTTTTTGGGTACTATAAAGTATATTATTATTAAAATTTTTCTCTACTTATTTGTTCATCATAAGAATTAAATTCATGGATTCATGTTAGCATCTTCATTTGTGGACAGGCTTCTACATACTACCTTTCCTTTTCTTCCAGATGGCTTGGCTCAAAGAAGAAGGCTTCGGCGGCATCATGGTCTGGTCGATCGATATGGATGACTTCAGAGGATCCTGCGGTACTGGCAAGTACCCGCTGATCACCGCCATGAAACAAGAGCTGGGAGATTACAAAGTGAAGCTTGAATACGATGGACCTTATGAATCTTCGAGCCCTAATGGACAATACACTACTAAGGATCGTAAGTGTTATTACTACTAATAATAAAAGTAATTTATTAGTGAATATTTTAATAAACATGATATAAATAACAGTTAGACTGATAACATTGTTAAGAACAATAGAAGTTATTCAATCAAGATGACAAAAAGCAGTTTTCTTTTTATTTGGTGACAATCTTGTCCCACGTGAGATTTGCCTTAAATTTAGAAACATATACACCTTTTTCTTTTAATTCACCCATAGCCAATGAAGTTACTTGCGAGGAAGAAGACGGGCACATCTCCTACCATCCTGATAAGGCGGACTGCACCATGTACTACATGTGTGAAGGCGAGAGGAAACACCACATGCCTTGCCCGTCCAACCTGGTCTTCAACCCGAACGAGAACGTTTGCGACTGGCCCGAGAACGTCGAAGGCTGTACTCATCACACCCAAGCACCTGCCGCCAGGAGATGAGCTACCGTCGATAAGTTAGGATATTCGATTGAACTTCCCGGACACTTAAGTTAGTTAGCACTGGATTAGGATCCACTTGAATCAGGACAGTAATATTAACTAAACGAAGAATTGTGGAATTGATTTAATACAAAAGTAATAACAGATTATAACGTAGTAACTGTGATGGAAGATAAAAACGTACTTAGATCACGGTATTTTTTGATCATTTTGAAAATTATGTTAAGAATCGAACCAACTAATATTACTTTTACGATAAATCTAAATTAAGTTCTTACACAGTTATAAGGTTATATCTGTATATTTTTCGTTAATAACTAGAAATTTTAAAATTTTTGGTAAATTTATATTCATCTTCAAAATCTGCGTACATAATATTTAAATAAGATATTTATTTATAGCAACACTGGATATCTGATTTAGAAGAGAGAGTTCGTGTGATATACTGTATATTTTAAACATTATTGGTGAATTATGTATTTAGTTATATTATTAAATTATAAAAGCCTACTTTAATCATTAGATCGTTATAGTTTTGGCCAAATTAGACTGTAATGAATATAATTACAAAAAAATATGATCATTGCAATGTTTATTACGTAAATAATAATTTTATAAATAAAACAGGTTTTTTTACCTACAATTTCGCTCTGTGCGTATAATGTTATGCATTATTCGCCAAGACATTAAAAAATAAATGCGCATGAAGTGCCTCAAACAACTTGCACAATATAAAAAGGTGGCTGCGTATTATAATTCTTTTTGGGTCTAATCATAATCGTAGGCTAAAATACTATTAAGTATACATTTTTTTCCCAAAGACACACAATATTAACTATTGGTGTATAATACAAAAGGACACGCATAAAAATATAATTTTCATATGGCAATACTAAATGAAACATCAATTGTTACATTGATAATCGACGATTATAAAACGATTTTTATTACATTTTTACCACCGAATTATGTATCAAAAATTTATTATTTATTATGTCGTGTGTCTTTGGGACTGTTAAGTATAATTAAGTTGTAAAATTAATCTTTCGAGCTTCTTATATTTTTTTAAATACTCAAAATCAGCTATAACACTGCCTTATATACTGCCTATTGTCTAAAGGGAATATAGAGTTGACAAAGGACACCGTTGTGACATTGTTTAGGTAAAATTTTATTAAAGTAAGTAGATAATTAAAGTTATAAGATTGTAAATATTGTATTTAGATACAAAGGAGATGTAAGAGTATTATTAAAGATTTTTTAAAAGATGTTTGAATTTCTTCTAGCCTTTTACCCTTTAGTCCATATCGTACATACGTAAAATTACGTTTATAGTAGCAAAATTTTATTAAAACTCAAAAATTGTAACGCTTTTAGGTACTATGCTATAATACTACTATATACTATTAACATAGAAAGGTACTGAGCTGAAAATAATTTGCCTTTTACCTTGTTTTAAAATGACTCTTCTGTGACGCTTACAATGTCTTCGTAATGTAGGTATATACTTATAGAGTCGCCATTTATTTCCCAAGATATTTCTTATTATACTTTTTTTGACGGGAGGAAAGCTTGGTAAGGTACCACAGTTCCTCGGAAGAGACACCATGGATTTACGGCACTTTTTTATAGTATAGAAGTAAAAAACGAGCATGCAGCCCACCTGATGGTAAGTGGCTACTGCCGCCCATGGACATCTATAATCAACCCTAGGTAAGATCAAAGTCTCACCTAAGGCTAGCCACAGAAGCGTTGCTACCCCTAATGACTAAGATGCCTCGGAATAGTACGTCTCCCTCACCACACCCTTCACACCAGAATACAACAGCGCATAACACTGCTGTTATTAGGCAGAAATAAATTCAAAAGAAATTGCAAAGTCGTGTCCCTAAGGCTTGTTTCGACGAACAATACTTCATGTCATATTGAGTATAAAAACGTACAGGAAATAGATGAGACACAATATTTCTATTACTGAGCTTTTAACGTTACAGATGGGATACCGTTTAAAAGGGATTGTACTTGGAATCTGAATTTAGGAATGGGAATATAGACATAGAAGTTTAGATATATTAGCATTCATTGAACTCTATTGTTATTCAAGGATCACATGCTGTTTTCTCTGATTACGCATTGTAAGATAGTTTATACGGAACTAATTCTAGATGTAAGAACCACTTTTGCCACGTCCTTTTCTGCTCTAAAAGTTTCTCTAGAGGTAAGCTTGAAAACTAATTTCATCATATAGAATAATTATCTGTCTAACTGAACACGAAGCCGGAACAGATTATCTGTGTGTCATAGAATGATAGTTACGTCACCGGGACAGTCAAATGTGTTATATGAGACAAATGTACGCACACAGGCGTGAATATATATCATTAAATATATCAATGTAATATATATATATATATATACATATTATACATTGATATTGATTGTTTCAGGGCAGTAATCTCATAAAGCACTTTCCTGAAATACAAAAGAATATCTAACACACCGAAAACATGTTTTAACCTTTTAAGTAAAAATAAATTATTTTTAAAATGATTTCAGAACATTTGCACTGCGTTATAATTATAATTATTATAGGTTCATATTTACACTGACCAAATTTCAGGAGAATTGCTAAATGGACGTCCTGGAAATAAACGAGAAATCATATTGTATTATAAATATAATACGGTTAAAATTATACAAATTAGTTTATGTACTACCAAAAAGAAGTGAGCACACATTAAACATTTAACATTGATACAAAACTAATAGCAACGCCAAATCTATTTGTTGGTTATGATAACAGAGGTGAACACAGTGTCCTTGTTTTAAGGAATACGAATATATACGAATACGATGCAGTTCAGGTTAGATCACAAGGGTAGACATCTGTGGTCGACGTCAGGTATTTCTAATACTGTATTAATCCTATTTGAGGTCAATATATCCAGGGTGTCACGGGCATTATTGTTATTTCATAAAGTTGCATATAGTTTGTAACTTCTATATTATAAAATAAATACGAGAACTGCGGAACTTCCGCAAAAACTCTAACTTCCGCATCCGTCTCTGCAATTTTTTTGCGGAGTTATGACGGAGGTTTATTTACGTTGATCTTCACGTACAACGCACAAGGACTAGATGAATATATTTATTGTGATAGAGATATAACATCAAATATAAAGTTTTATCTCCCATATTTCGCACTTACTTAGCTGCGCCATCAAGTTCAGTGCTAAGTGTAGAATTGTTTAGTGACAGCCGGCACGGAAGGCGACAAATCCACAAAGCTGTTGTTCGTGAATATAATTTTCCTCTTTTTTGATTATTATTTTGATATTTAGTAATTATTTGACGTTTTATAAAAACTGTACTACGTAAAGTTCACCTCCGCCTCCGTTAACCTCCGCATCCGCGGAGGTGAACCTCGTAACTTCGCATCCGCCTCCGCTTCCGCTAAGATGGCCTCCGTTACAACCCTACTTATAACTTACTTGTGTATGCCCGCTGCTCAGCCCGCTCCGGTCACGTTTACAACGGTAAAGAGTATTCCCATGCATTTATCCGGATTATTAACTATGTATATGTGCGCTTCAGCAAATCCGACCAATAGTTTTAAGTAAAAGAGTAATAAAAACATACATAGATATGGCTGCTTTGCAAGAAGAATAGCACATTTCAAAATTCATCAATTTTAAGTTAAAGATACAATTTTAACCAAAAAGGTTTAGGCTTTTTTGGTTAAAATTGTTTATTTTAACTGCGGCGTGGTTAATGGCCTTTTAATATATTTTGATTATTTTTACTACATGCAATAAAAAGATAAAAACAAAGAACATCATTTATTTTCATCGTTGCTCTCCTGAAAAGTTAGCGTTTTTGAGTTGTGTTACTATCCATTCCAAACAGCGATATGCACACAGATGTACTTCCGTGCGTTATTTTTTTGCGTTTTCAGTTCTATGGGCTGTCCTCGTGACAGCCTTTTGCCTTTTTCGTAGCCTCTCTAAATACGAGTCATTCGTAACAAGGGTTGATCACGTTGTACGGATTGTAGCGAATCGAAAATCTAGTTATTTTGACATTCCTTTACGTAAATAGAACTTGATACAAAGTGCCCATAATCTTTCGTGAAAAAATCCGGCGCTGCTGTGTTCTGGTTTGAAAGGTGGGGTAAGGGAGGCATATTTATCCGAGGCTTTCCAACTTAGCCCTCGGGGGTAGCAACGCATCTGTGGCCAACCACGTGTAGATCTTATCCGGGGTCGATTACAGATGTCTAAATACGGCAGTGACCACTAACCATGTGTATATTGCATTGCATTTTAGTTTTCTACTATATATTAAAAAACTAGTATATAATAGAAAACTAGTATAGGAGGTAGGACTAATTTATAGATTATGGTCAATCCTATGCGAACGCCTATACTTATCTGGCGATTACAGATGTCCATGGGCGGCGGTGACTATCATCCGCAGGTAACACTATTCTACGTCTAAATTGTAAATAAAAGAAAAATCACATCTAGACAATCAATACGACTAAGTCTACCTAGTACGTAAACTCGATAGTCCACTCCTGAGCCATGCTCGCCCCGGGCTTCCGCACGACGGGCACGTCGTTC
>DWTU01001439.1:0-13273 GCA_018251515.1 Cecropterus confusis | reverse complement strand
TAGGATTTTCTCCTGTGTCGTGGGTGCCATGGACACACAAAGACGAATACACAAACACCCAGACCCAGAACAAAAATTTAAACTCATCATTCGGATGTCTGCCGGCCGGTCGGCCGGAAATCGAACCCGGAACCTACTGCGTGTCAGACCAGCATTGTGACCGCTCCGCCACGGGGGTCGTGACCGAAACGAGCGGAGCCACGGGAATAAGCTAGTATAAAATAAGAGTAAAGGGAAAAATGGTTTCTCCCTCTCATCGCATCCGTGTAACTGGCTCGAAACATCGACAGAAAAATTTAAAAAAAAACGCATATCATAGGTACCCGTATGGAATTAAAATATTTAGGTAATAGCATCATTTAATAATAAAAATGCTGGCTAATATGCGATAATCATAAATTAGCAGTCCATTTTAAAACATAGCCTCTTCCATTTATTCTATTCGTATTCATAGGCCTTCCTCTCACGACGCGACCCCTCCCGCTCCCCGACGCCCGACACTTCATTAACCACCCCTCACCTCCGTGCAGTGTTTACCAACTCGGGCCCGCTTCGCTGAACACCTAATAACGATTTTGGGAAGTCCTCGATTTAACACGTCTTAGATTTTGGTCGCGGACGGTAAAATATTGATAATAATAATTGATGATAAAAAGTTGAGATGATTTATAGGTCATTTTATATTACAGTCCTAATACTAGGAAGTTGGGTATTAGGGTCTTTCTGACCCAACAATCTGGTTGAGGCATGTTGGGTATTAGAGTACTGGTTAAGGTTCAAGATCATAGATTTGTTTTTACATTTTTTTGATTTTGAATCGACTTTTATTGTAAGATCTGGTTGGTAAATGTAATTTATAGATTAAATTTGTAATTACTGATTGCGAATTTATATTACTGTCCTACTGCTGGACAAGGAATATCAGCGTCAGAATTGCTCCTGGTCTGATTGAAAGATCTGATTGAAAAACGTATTTTCTAAGATTCAGTTATGACCTGTTTATATCTACAAATATTGAACGTGTCAAACTCGTGCCGTGGCAGACAATATAGTACTTCTATACAGTGTGTACAGACGTAATTATACTTACCGTAACGGTGTGCACAGACACGGACCGTACCCGTCAAAATATTGTATAGAAATTATGAATTTGTCTGTCACGGCACGTTTGATGTCTGTAAATGTAAATGAAGTTTCAAGTAGCACAATTTTATTTATTGTATCACTACTTAGTATAAAACAAAGTCGCTTCCCGCTGTCTGTCTGTCCCTATATATGCATATTATATCTTTACAACTATGCAACGGATTTTAATGTGTTTTTTTAAGTAGATAGGGTGTTTCAAGGGGAATGTTTATGTATAATACATGCATAATATAGTAGAGAGGCACTGGTAATTTTAGAGCCTTCTATGTGATGTCGCATAAACACATTTTTTGCATTTTCATTGCAAACGTTGCCTAAATCCTACGAGATATATCAAAATAATGTACCACAGTATTATTCGTATATTTTATAACAATCGACCTTTGACACATTATTTAATTTGGAAGCGCTACGAAGTTCGTCAGGTCAGCTAGTTATCTATATAATGATAGTGTAATAGAAGTATATAATACATATATATTAAAACTGTAGTTTTTACAACAATTAGTTACGTATAACAAAGTAACATCTCTAAAAATACTTAAATAAATAAACTGTATTGTTGTCTGTAGCGTCTAATCTTATAAACGGCTTGGATTGGAATCTGATGTAATGGGATTTCTACGCAAACATTAAAAATACAAATAGTCATAGCTTAAATAGTAAACTATAGTAGTTAATAACATATAAAAGACGCTGAACCGCCTATATAATACACCATATTACATAAGCAAACACTACTAAATATCTAGTTATATAAAAAACGGCAAAAACAGCGGAGGTTGTCGACTCTTGGGAGCGTTTTTTACAAAATCAATTCACAAGATCGAATGTGGTTTTGCTGTTTGGGTTTTGAATTGAATTCTTTTGATATTTTGTTATGTTTAACTTACTTTATTAGTTACGAGGTGATTCGTGTAATAAGTCTCGATTGAGTAAACTTATAAGCTTTCGGAGTCCTACAGGTCTTTGAAAAAAGCTCGGCTAATTTCTTAATTATTTCTCAAGGATCCGGGATAAGGGATATGGCTCCCTTAAACCCGCTTCGGGTATTCCCATGCGTATACATGTGTAGGTAGCTCGTTTCTGTGCCTGTAGTTCCGGAACCAAAATTCAAATAAAAAATAAAACAAAAACAAAAAGGTTCTATTTACCCCTTTTTCCTGTCGGATATATTCCTCTGTTATTAACTATAATATAATTTAACATGAGGACCCGATAAAACGACTGTAAAGTTAAATTTTATGAATAGTCTAAAAGCCATATCTACAGAGAAACGGTTAATATGTAAAATCGTTATACATCGTCTGTAACTAGTAATTCGAACGAAACTGTGTTAGCAGATCTGAGTAAGGCCGAAGGTTTGAGCCTTCGGCCAAAACTACGTATATCTTACTAAAACTATGGATTTAATTTGTCTACCATAGATAATTTAAAGGTGTAGTAAATTAGAAGGACAATTAATTGCTACATTTTTTTATAGTATAGAAGTAGCAAACGGGCATGCAGCCCATCTGATGGTAAGTGGCTACTACCGCCCATTGACACCTGTAATCAACCCTAGGTAAGATCTAAGTCTCACCTAAGGTGAACCACAGATGCGTTACTACCTCTGAGGTAATACCTCGGAAAAGTATGTCTCCCTCACCACACCCTTCCAGACCAGAATACAACAGCGCATAACACTGCTGTTCTTAGACAGAAATAGGTGTGGAGGTGGTGCTTCAGGAGTCGAACCACAAAGAGTTCTCCACAAAGACATCGTTTTCCACCCCTTAGGGGCAACAACGAAAATGTCACAGACTTTAAATACGTCTGATTTTCTATTCCAAGTCGATTGCAGATATGAATGGACAACAGTGCCACTTAAGTAATGCCAGTAGACTGTATGCCAACAACAATAATCATACATTTCTGAAATAGGAAACATTACGAGACGCATCCGTGTGTAAAGTGAATTTGATAATAACATTGTCAATATTTGATTGATATCCCGAGGCCGCTGACATTGTGTGTTTAGCACCGTGGCAATGTATGTGCTCGCGAGTAAGGTGAATGCACGATACGTGGACGTGGCTACATATTACGTAAGCTCCGAATCGGCCGCCAAATATGCAGTATGCACAGGTGGCGGTAACTTTTCGGTTTATTTTATTATGCTGACATATATGCGGATCGGTTATAGGAAAAGAATCGTCGTAATATTATCTATTATCGATTTATAAATTATAATAAACCCAACAAAACTCAGGGTAACAAAAGTTAGTTTTGTACACTTTTGTAAAGGACCACTCATTGTTATTGTATACTATATATTGTATATGGGATAATTGAATAATTATGATTTTAAAGGCGGTACAACCCTTAGTAGTTCGATTGCGTGCCTCCGTCACACCTATTTTTACTGAATAACTACAGTGCTAAGCGTTGCTTATTCTGGATCGAAGGGTAGAAAGAGAGATCGCTTATGCGAAACATCCCAACTTAGTAATGGCCTAGTCTACCGCCGGGCACGTCTACCCGATCCTCCATGAAATCCTCGAGCACAGCGTCTGTGGTCGTCCTTAGATAAGACTCAAATCTTATGTTGATCGAATACCAATATCCACTTACGTTGTGGAATTCCATACAAAAGTATTCTCTGCTAGTTATAAAGTATGACTAATAACTTGAAATCACATAAAAACTCTTCAAATTAATAACCACGCGTCTATCAGCTTCCCTTGTTTATTTTTATAATCGCGAATAACCGTTACAATTGCACATAAACTAAAAAGTAAATTACTTAATTAAGTATGCAGTGCATCTACCTACTTAATAAACGGCTATATCTATAAAATTTACATACATGTGAAAATACTTTACCACCAGACGGCCAGCTCGCAGTCTGTCTAAGTGTTAATTATTTTCTTTGTTCAAACGTTTACCGTTTCGACACAGTTATGTAATCTGCGTAACAATATAATTATAAGATTATAATTATACGTAATTATTAATTAAAATCTAGATTTAAATTTAATTTCTACGTCTTATTTTAAATAAAAATAGCTAACGGATAAGATGTGCATTGCCATCTGATTGTAACTGGTCACTGCCCTCCAATAAATTTACGAGTTGCGACCAGTTCAAATAGAATCGGTGTTCCAAGTTAATTCAACCAAGATTAGTTGTTGGTTAAAACGTGATGATTCAGTGAGGTCTTGAGTGACTTATTAACTGTTCTTAACACCAGTAAAGGTTACTACAAGGCAGAGTGATGCTGCCATAGCTAATCTAGAGTTAATTAATGTATGTACTTTTCCAGACCACCAGATTACACAAAGGGAGTATTTCAAACGCTGGGATTTAAAGAATTTCACGAATATCTGATGTTGGCTAAAGACGAAAGAAACAGCGATGAAGGAAAGAAACTCTTAGAACAGAGCATTTGTAATATGAAAATGGCCACCCGACGGTACGCGAGGCGGCAAAACAAAATGGTTCGAGCAAGATTTTTGGAACATCCAACTCGAGAAGTAAGTAAATAGTTAATACATGTCATTTATTTTTAATTTTAATATAAACTACGTACAAATAGACAATAACTTACACAATCATTATATTATTTATAAAAGTACATTTATTTTTGAATAGAGAATAAACAAATATTACAATAATAATAAAATAATAAAATAATAAATAATACAAACTAGCTTATTTTTTATTTGTAACATATTCCAAGAATCACTAGTATCGTTACAGATGATTACTTTTACATTTATCGTAACGTAATAAAAGCTAAGAATTTAATGCCATCTAGTGTTCAGTAGCAAAAACTATTTCGATATAATTCAAGTAGAAATTAGTGTTGTAAGAACGCCATCTAGTGTCGAATAGTAAACTAAATTTTTCATTTCAAACTTTCTCAATAGATGTCACTAATGTTTCAGATGCCTCCCATTTTTGAACTGGATACGACAGAACTATCAAAATGGGATGAAGAAGTAAAAAATAAAGCAATAAACATCGTCGAAAGTTTTCTGAACAAAACACCATGTCCATTTGAATCGTTAAAACCACAAGAAAATAACGAAATGAAGAAAATCGACAGTCACTCTTCAAATTATTGTGAAGTATGTGAAAGACTAATAATAGGGGATAAAGAATTTGGAATACACATGGGATCCCATCGACATTTAAGAGCACTAAAAAAGAAAAATAAACTTGCTAAGGAAGCGGCCAAGAAAGAAATCGAAACAGACACTACAAAAAGTAATGATTCACATTCAGAATTAAGTAATTAATAAGTTGAAGATTAATAAAGATCTGTTATTAAAGAATTGTTATTTTTCCCTATAACATTAGGTTAGAATGTTAGAATAATCAATACTCTACTGTGTTATGTCTACATAAGGTTATAATTTAGTTTTAAATTTTGAAGTTATGTACAACAATGTGTAATGTGTTAATTTTGAAATAAAAAATGACTGAACTAAACAATCTTTTATTATTCCTACACTATTTACAAATCAAAGACATAACTGGGATTCACCAGCTGGTTCTTCTGATAAATTATCACAACTGTTTTTCTTTTTGGGAGCTCTGTAGTCATAGTTATCAAATTCAGGGTACTTCTGAATTATTTCATTATAAGCTTCGCACAATCTTCCATATTCTGAGTTGGCAATCTGAAACGGTCTCGTAACAGGATCTATTTCAGCCATTTTGTACATTCTCAGGGCCATTTCCTCACGAACCTCTTCAGGGAATAATGTCTGAGCTCCTCTAATGGAGTACTTTTGTCTCATTGAAAATATTTGTCTCACTACTTTTTCAACCAACTTAAATGGAAGGTTTATTATCGGACGTTTTAAGGGTGTGAGCGTGACCACACCTACATCCACATCGGGCTTCGGAAGGAAAGCGGCACCTGGTATATCAAATTTGTAGTTGACGTTGCACCAATTCTGACACATGACTGATAGCCGACACCTCTGATGGTGTGAAATGGGAGCTGCCATTCTCTCCGCTACTTCCTTCTGAAAGGTTAAAGTCATTCTGGTTCTACCAAACGACCATGGGCCTTCTTGCTTTGATATCATCTCCAACCAGCGGATGATTAGTATTGTTGAGACACTGAATGGCAAGTTGCCTATTAAATTTATTGGTGGAGGCGGTTCCAACCAGTCCACTTTTGTATCAGAAGGAATATGTTGTGCAATATTTGTCTTTAATATGTCACCCGTAATTATATCTACATCCAGTTTGTCTTTACAAGCATCGGCTACAAGTTCTAAAGTGGGAAGGAATCTCCTATCTTTCTCGATGAGTATGAGTTTTCGTGGTGCTTGCTGTATTATAGAGCGAGTGATACCTCCGGGCCCCGGGCCTACTTCGCACACGACGTGATTCTGTATGTGACCAGCGGCGCGCACTATTTTATCTATAAGTCTGGGTTCCATGAGAAAGTTTTGCGATAATTCCTTGAGAGCGCGCAGCTTATACAACCTAATAACATCTTTAATACTCGGTAATGGAGGCAATCTTATATGTAAAGCTTTCGCTGCGGCAGCCATCGCTAATTTTGTATTTTTGCTGGCTCTTCGAAATCGTCTAGGAACGTTTCTTGCTTTACAGCAAATATGGAGTACAGGTAAATACCCACTACTCCGGCTCCGATAGAGAAACCAGTGATCCTGTTTCTCTTAGCTATTTGCTGCAGTTTTACCACTCTCTCACGGTTCTTTTGTTCTATTATTTTCATGTAATCCAGTTCTGCCTGTTTCAACACTGGATCCTTATTTCCTGAATTGATTTTTGGTTTAAAATTTGAGTCTCCCATTACGAGATTATTTTTTTCCCGATATTAACCTCAAAACTCTAATGGAAAAATGTCAAACAAGCACAGACCATCTATACATTACAGATAAAATAATTGCCTTTAGAGCATAGACAATGAGGAATGAGTGAAGGAAAAATCCTAAAGGTAAACATACATTCATACGTTTCTTTAATAATAGTATAGACGGTATACAACAACTGTTATTATTGTAAATTTGCTGTCACTATTATTATAATAGCATCTTTATAGCACATCACAAGATTAGCACGAACGACCTTCTGAGAACGATCAAATCATTACATTACTATCAATCATTACGTTTACACTTTACATGCCACAGATTTAAAAAATACTGTAAATGCTTATGCGAGCTTAATTATGTTCATTAAGATAGTGTTAAGTTTAACACTGTTCACCTTCTTTTATTGCAATTATGAGTCACATGTTGTGGAATAAACTACTAAGAGTGTTTTGTCAGTCAGTTTCAATGAAGATTACTAGCGATTCGTACAGAAAATACTAGGTCAAAAGCATAACTTCAGTCGAATTTAAACAGTTAGGAAGCTATATTCTAAGAGTTAAATCAGTTTCGATTTAGGTGCTTCTAATACTAGTTTAAATATAATTTGTCTTAAGTTTATAAATTTTGTAGCAGACAAAATGGTAACTATGTACTGGGTTTTTATTTTAATTTCATATAACTGTAATATTAAATAAGCATGATGCTACAGAAATATTTATTCTGTAATCAATTGTATTTAGACCTGAAGACATTGATAAGTAAAGTGTTAAGATATTAACTTTGTATCTAGTTGTTTCTATATGGTGATTTCCAAAAAAGATGTCCTTATTTACAAATATATATTTCTAATAAGTAATTCGCTTATAAAATAAACTAAGAATAAATAAAATACTAATTCTAATTAATGGTAATACCAGCCAACCAACAATTATTATTTAATTTCATGGAAATACAGACGTATCGATGCCATTAAAAATAATATCATCTTGACAAACAAAACAAAAACAGCTGTTCGAATCGTGACGTTTTCGATTTAACACGCGAAAAGCCATGCGCACGACTGTCCTTATCTAAACAAAACTTCTCTTTCGCCCTCACGAAGTTGCATTGTACGCAAAGGCTAGTCAGCCGACTACCGAGTCGTTCGCTATATCGCTATTCCATATTCGCTAGTGTTGCTGTCGGTCGGGTGTCCGGACCGTCAGTTGTCAATTACCGTCTTATATTGTAGACGTCTATTCGCTTCGTGTGTCAGTGCGTTTCGAAGTTTATTGTGTATTTGTGTTATAAATTATGCCTTTCATTTCGAAAGATTGGCGATCGCCCGGTGAAGAATGGGTTAAGACTCAAGAGGGTTGGGAAAAGAAGAAGGTGCTTGAATGCACCGCACAAAGGTAAGTTATTGCAAAACAAACAGATCCTTTGTTCGATTTTAGTTCAGCGCTTACAGCACTAACAGTTTTAGCGATACATAACATTAATATTAGATAATTCACGCTATAATGCTTAGTTTTATTTTAATATAATAATATTGCAAGTGTGTGATTGTGCAATTAGATTGTTATTGTTTTGCATTGCAGATATCCTGTTATCTCTAACTATAATAACAGTGACGATAATCAACAGAAGTCTTGGTGAGTGCTTTATTCAGATTTATTCACACAAGCAAAGGGATCAGCTGATTCTGTTTTCATTGTGTAAGCTATCGATTTTCTTACGTGTGTGAGGCAGTCCTTCGCCTGGTTTGCGTAGTAGATGCATTGTCTAAGTAGGTAAGGGCCACACATCTAAACGTTGCCAATAATTCTTAACATACTCATATTGTCAGATCAAAAGGCTGCATAAATAGGTTCAACTACGTGCTTTCTTATTTATAAGAATTAAAAAAAAGTTTATTATCTCTGATTTGTAGTGGTACTGTTGAGTGATAAAATTTATGAATAAAATTCTTCTGGTCGAAACGAAAGAAAGAAAGCCGTGAGAACTATCGATTTCCACTAAAATGTAAAAATTAAGGATCTAACAAGCTACTTTTCTATGCTGTAAATATAATAAGCAATAATTTCTTCACAGACGAAATACGAAATGATGACGATACATGAATGCTGTTGGTATATGTTTATTATATATATTCGCAACACATATGTGTGATACATATGATTTTATCACAATTCCATACAATTTCTACTACATTTAACCTTGTAATTGCGACTAGTAATAATGACGAAGGCCGTTGACTGCGACGCATCGAAGTCCCGGAAAATTGCCGGAAACCACTTTCAAACGTATTCTATTACAGGTATACGCTTGTTATGTTGGGACTCGTACAAATGCAATGACTTGACTACTTTACAACTTTCGTTATTGCATAGAGTTGTGATGTACTTGTGGAATAGGATTAGGTATTAGAAATGTAATATTAATTCAACGAAAACATTGCAAGGGAACTTATTGCTTGAAAGTTCGATTAAAAAAAAAACTTTCTTAAAGGTTCGAAAGGTCGTTTATGGCTTAAATTCTTTGAATCGGGTGAGGAGACCTGTGCCAAACCGTGGGATAGTAATGGGTAGTTACTGAAGATATTGTAATCACATTTTTATCACAATCGAATAAAACCTTACTTAAATCTTGGTAAATTGAGTTAAATACTTAAAACTACTCTTAAGAACATAGTCTATCGTCTAGACTCTAGCGAAGTAAAATGCAACAATACGTCCATTTAATAACCGTATTTCATGTGAAAGCAATTTTATTTCTACAATATGCAAAATTCGCTTTGGTTATTCTCACCATCCATTACCACTTGTATTACGTTGGAAATGAGCAGGGAATGATTTTAACTTTTCGTGTCACAAAACTTACTGCAACTACCTAATTCCAAGATGCTTTTCTAACTATACTCCTATGGGGTATTGTAAGTACTATGAGTACGTTCCCTTCAGGTTTATGTACTTGTCCCCTTGCGGTCAGCCCTAGCTACGACACTGATTACCTTCGTTCATGCTCCATGGCAGCAGCGAATCAGAAATGTTCCGCCAAGTTGAGCAATACTCAGCCTTTAGTATTGCTCAACTTGGCTTTGTTCATCTCCTGGATCGTACATTATCCGAAGCTTGCTTTGTTTTCTTCAAGTTGCTTCGAAATTTAAGTTACTCAGTCAAACTCAATACAATCAAAATAATACAATGTAGTTGTTAAGCGATATTTGAAGCTGTTAATCGATTTATATTCAACTTTTGAGTTGGCCACGAAAACCTAGCTCCGGTATATTTCACTGTATCTAGAGACTAGTTTTCAGCCTCATTACAGTTTGCAAATGAACGTCCAATAGTGACACACCAGGTTGCAACGTACCCTTCTATTGAAATAAGTGGCACAAAAAATCACTCACAAACAAAAACTCAAATTCATTTTATCATTCGCTCCATAAAGTGAAAAGCTTACACGAACTTTTGAAATGAATTCTTCAATACTTTATTCATATAAACGTTGAAACCGTCCACATAATGCCCGGTAGTCCAGTCTACGTATTTAGGCCAAGGACTGACGAAGTAGGCTTCTGATAAACTAAATATTCAACGGAATGGAACCCCGATCAATACTACGATAACGTTTAATTTGAAGTAGTGTTTCGTTTATATTATAAAGTTACCGGAAGGGTTGTTTAAAGGTCAGTGAGAAAAGGTTTATAGTAAACTAGCTCACCCGGCAAACTTCGTAGTGCCTCCAAATTAAATAATGTGTCAAAATTCGATAACTAAAAAATATACGGAAAAATACTGTTGTACATTATTTTTATCTATTTCGCAGGGTTTAACCAGCGTTTGCAATGAAAGCGCAAAAAATGTGTTTATTTACGACATCACATAGAAACCTCTAAAATTATCAGTGGCTCTCTACTATATTATGCATGTATTATACACATAAACCTTCCTCTTTAAACAACCTATATATTAAAAAAACACTGCATTAAAATCCATTGCGTAGTTTTAAAGATATAAACATATATAGGGGACAGACAGCGGGGAGCGACTTTGTTTTAACCTCTGTAGTGATATTTTATACTTACGATTCTTCGCCACAATTTGGTCTTGATTCATTTTTAATAAACTCCATTTACTCAATTCTAAAATAAATATCAACGGGAACTGATATTATCAGCGAATTACCTACTGCGCCCCAAAGAAGTCAAAGACATTCTTAATAAAATTTTAATACTGAATCTGACCTTAATTTACATCCGAAACTTCTTAAATATAGGCCTCGGCAAAATTCAAGAACACATATACACCTACATATGTATACCCAATAATTTGTCATTGACCTTTATTGACCATTATTAGAAACTAGTGGTCGCCCTGTGGTCGAAATTCGACCATAACAAACGCAAATAGAGACTATACTTGAGATTCTCTAAGATGTAACATATTTTGCTCTCAATTTCAATAGATTATATTTATAAGGTACATAATTCTAAAACAATTTTCGTCTATTACAACGATCAATATAATTTCGTTTACTAAAAAACCCAATATGACACATGGATTTTTGAAGTAATTTAACCATTTTTGTAACGAAAACGGTTACGATGGAGCGTTACGTTACAATATAAATATTTAACTATTATCACGACGCTTTATTTTTTAAGTAGATATTATGATATAATACGATAATATTTTGTATTAACTTTTGATTTCATATTTTGCACGTGCTCATGTTTATACACGCTCTTTTTACCTGACTGCGTCAGAAGGAGATTAACGTTTCTCGACCGTGTGTATGTATTTTTTATAATCATTACCTATAAACTACAGCTTAAAAAATAATACCTATAATTTGAGACAATAATAATTGGCGGTTATATTTTAGATACAAAAACTGTTTCGCATAGTTCTTTCACCTGATAGAATAAGTCGTCACGATACATCAAGGTGCAAAACTCAATTAAATAGCAGGCATTTTTTTAACTTTGTGCACGTCCATGTTTCTTATTTACAGGGAAATCTAGTAGAGATAGGTAAGGTTGTAGAAAACGTAACCTCAGTAGTAGCAAGGTTTGTATTGGAATTGTTTGGCTTCATCTCTTTTTCCTATCTTAAGAATACCTTGCTAAGGTCTACCTTAGCATGACTATCTTACCTTACCAGTCCATTGCTACAATGCTGACAAATGAGCATGGAGTCAGCCTGACGGTAAGTGGCCACTGCCGCCCATGGATATTTGTAATCAACCGTAGATAAGATCAGAGTCTTACCTAAGCTTAACCACATATGCGTTGCTCCTGAGGATTAAGTTGGAACGCCTTGGGTAGATATGCCTCCCTTACTACACCCTAAGTGTGGTTATTAGGCACAAATATAATCAGTATTGTGTAATAATAAAGAAAAAAAATACAACTAACGTATGTTAAATGTGTCTTCGCCCAAGGAACTGACATCAGCACTGAAAAACAAATTATAATCATTAATCATTCATTAACTTTACTTACATGTAGAGATACATTTGGTATCATTCCAATTTTACGCAAAAACTCCTGATACTTTCCATATAATCAATATTTCTATTTCTTTGTAAATATTCACTGTAAGCCCCGTTGAAATTGCTTCGATGGATTCAAGACAGGTAAATAGAAATTATAAAAAATATCTTTGGAAATGAAATCATAGATAACACAATTTTGAAAGTCTTGTCATTTCCCTGTAAGATTTTTTTATCCACCTTCGTAAGTTAATGTTTCAAATTGAAAAATTATGGTAGGTATTACGTAATTATAATTTACCAACAATTATTCACATGTAGCAATGATTTCCTTAAATCATAACGTGAAGAAAAAGAATAATCTAAAAATAAACATATATATTGTACCACTTATTTTACTGTATACGCATCTAAATCCAGTATACAAGTTTTTCTAAATTAACCATATAAATATGTTCCATAATGCAGCCAGGGGAAAAGTCTGCATATAGAATTATAGATTACAACGGAACTCGTGAGATCCTTGTACTAATTTTAAATGTATCATGATCAAATGTACATATTTTTAGGGTTCCGTAGCCAAATGGGTACGGTACCCTTATAGATTCGTCATGTCTGTCCGTCCGTCCGTTCGTATGTCACAGCCAATTTTTTCCGAAACTATTGCGCCTTCATAGTTGAAACTTTCTGGGTTGATGTATTCTGGTAACCGCTATTCGAATTTTGAACAAAAATAAATAAATTAAGAAATTAAGGGGGCACTCCATACATGGAACTGATAATATTTTTTTTTCATCAAACCTATA
>DWTU01001438.1:0-13274 GCA_018251515.1 Cecropterus confusis | reverse complement strand
TTAAAGTTCCACCATTAAACTTTTACTTGTCTACTAAATTTCTGTTATGTATACCAGATTTTAATTTTTTTTTTCAAAAAATATGTTTTTCAAGACAAAAAAGGTATGTCATAATACATTTTATAGATGACGTTGATGACACGATGTTAGGGTTATCAAGAAAATTTCAGGAAAGTATTCAGTATTCGATTTTCATTCTAAATTTGTATTATCTATCTAGAATTATCCATCAGAATAAGTGAATCTTATCAAAAACAAATCTTGATAGTTGGTTATAAATAGTGATAAGGTGTCCCATACGTGGGCAACCTTTACAACATTTTGTCTGTAATTTATTATTTTTTTCACACATTAAGTGTATATTTTATTTTATTTTATCAGTTGTGCGTAACCCTATTGAATATTTGCTTGAATATGTATTTCCTTTAACCGAACACCATTTTGCTACTTCTCTATACATCGTTTTAAAATGAAATAGAACCGGTTATTGCAAAAAAGCTCAAATCATAAAGAATTTCCAACACGATTTACTTTAGATGAAAAGTTTTCCGCAAATCTTATAAGGATTCCATTAAAGCTGTATTAAAGTTTGAACCGTCATTCGTAATCTGGAGTTTTTGCGGAAAGTAAAAAGGGTCGTCAGTTCTCCGGCCCTTCGATTCAGCGCTACCCGAGCATAAATCAAAATTACACGAGAAACATCTCAGATAAGTGCACAATTTTTCTTTTCTTGTCGCCAAAATACATATCTTTTATATCAGTGTGCTACTGAGGTCCATTACATCTTTATGTGTAAAAAAAAGTATATAGATACCGTACCGTATAAATCGTCATCATCGTAGAACAGTGTCGGTTTTGAAAAAATACCAAAAATGATATTTTGCTTTATTTCGATAGAAAAAAATAGGGATTATTATAACTTGATTAGAAAATTTTGATTTTACATATAGTTTTGAAATTACACAACAGGTATACTGACGGATTTGATTAGCGGTCGTAGAAAAAACGCGGGTGTGCTTGTTTGACTATCTATTACGCGCGGAACGTCCGAAATACCCTCCCCCGCGCCTGGCGAACCTACGCATTCGTCACTTTCCGTCGAACTCCCGCACATTCTGCGTGGTTTTTGTTATTGACCCATAATAATTTATGTTTACCGAATATTGTATTATTTTTTATCTGCAATTTATTGTTCAAATGTTAAAAAAGGGTTCCAAAATGAAATCAAGAAGGTCTGAACTTATGATAAGACTAGTGGAAGAAGAATTTCAAAAAGAAGAAAAAACACGATTCCAAAATTCTGCCAAAGATTATTACGAAAATGACGAGGATTGCATACCAGGAACTCCAGGTAAGTAAATTAATTAGTTGGAATCATTTCTATCATTAATTTCAATAATTTGTACCGAAATATTAGAAAAGTATTTAAATATGTCGATTTTAATTATCCGGTACTCTTCTACGGAAGTTTATTAATAATTAATTAATTTGATTTCTTTATAAAATATTTGATGAACTAACAGTTAAGTTAAATTAGTGGTTTTGTATTGTTTTATAACAATGACTGATAATTAGTAGTGTATGTAATTATGCAGCATTTTTCTATGCACATGACAGTGGCGGATGATCACAACCGACGATATTCTGCGGACACTGTTTTGTACTTTAGTGTCGTATATGTACTTTCAACTTTTTTTTTGGAACTGAAATTTACATCCGTCTTTTTTCTAGTACAAAAAATCTACGTTTTAAATAAAATTTTAATAACCTTTATGCACCTGATAACCTTATGTTATGAAATATTTTTTCTGTAATAAAAAATAATTTTGCTCTCATTTTAATTATTATTATCATACCTACAACGTGTTCTTATGTTATGTTCACAGAAGTCTGAAGATTTAAAGTTTTATTTCACTTACACAAATTACAATTATTATTTTCAGAATGTTATTCACCAGTACCGCTAAGAGCGCACAATATTATTGAAAAAATGAATGAAATTTGTAAGGACGTCTTTGAAGATGACGTCATACATGGGTGTGGAATCAGTCAAAAACCATCAGATAAAGAAAATTTGAGCCTAAACATACAGTCACCAAGTTCAATTCTAAAAGAAGATCATTTTATGCCAGTGGAACAGAAAGAGTCCCCATACTTACCCCCAGTAGACAATCAGCAATGTGTTGAATCTTTAAACATCAGCCCAGCTCAAACTCTGTTAGATACTTCTACCTTGATCTCAGAACTATCCCCTTTTCCTCAACCAACACCACAAACTAACGAGAACTTGCAAACACCTATGCCATCACCAGCAAAAAGCGATACTGAATTATTATGTAACGACGTATTTTGTTCGACTCACGATAATATCAATTATATTAACTGTCCATCTGTTAAAACAGTTGTGTCATCATGCCAGTCATCTCCAGCTCCTGTCGTCCGGTGCAGGGGTAAAAAACGTCTCCGCAAACATGATAGTTGGGTAGAAATTAAAAGAAAACGTCTAAAAAATGAGGGAAAAACCTACTGTTCAAAGAAGGGTAAAACAATTTCAGCGAAAACTATGGGTAAATCTTGCACATGTAGATATAAATGTGACACTAAGTTGACCGTTGAAGAAAGACAGGACGCCTTTGAAAAGTTTTGGAATTTAGGCTGCCGGGAGAAACAATGGCTTCATGTTGCAAACTACACTACTAAAGAAAATAAGAAAAGAGGGCTACAAAGGGAATTAAAGCATAATCGACAATTTACATTTAAGTATTTTTTGCCTAAAAACACATCCAAAGTTGAGGTTTGTAAAGTAATGTTTTTAAATACCTATTCGATTAGCGAACGATTAGTACGAACAGCTTGGGATAAATACGATGGAAGCACTTCAGTAGAAATAGACATGAGAGGGAAGCATAAAAACCATAAAAAAGTGATTGACGATGAGATGACAATGTCAGTTTGTGCTCATGTAAATTCCTTTGCGCCTGTAGAGTCTCATTATAATAGGGCAGCATCGAAAAGACTATATTTGGACGGAAGTTTGAGCATAGCTCGTATGTTTAATTTGTACAAAGAATGGCCCGATCTCCAAAAATATTCAAACAAAGCTACGAGCCTTAGGCAATATAGGGATATTGTAAATGGTCATTTTAATTTAAGCTTCCACGTTCCGAAAAAAGATACTTGCGACCAGTGCCATAGCTTCAAACATGCGGAAAATCTGTCAGAAGAACTCAAGGAAGCGCATTCTAAACATCAATTTAACAAAACTTTATCCAGGACCATAAAAAACAAAGACAAGGCTGATGCACTTGATGGTCATGTTGCTTGCGCTACGTTTGATTTCCAAAAGGTACTATCCTGTCCGCATGGGCAGATGAGTATATTATATTATAAAAGAAAGTTGTCCTGCTATAATTTTACAATTTACGATATGGCTCAAAAACAAGGGTATTGTTATATGTGGGATGAAAGTATTGCTAAACGTGGGGCAAATGAAGTAGCGAGTTGCGTGTATGACTTTATAAAAAAATATTATTTACAAAAGGGTATAAAAGAATTTCGGTTCTGGTCTGACAATTGTGCAGGTCAGAATCGTAACCGAATAGTTTTTTATATGTATGCTCATGCAGCCAAAGAATTTGGAGTGACCATTACACACAGATTTCTGGAGAAGGGACACACCCAAAATGAAGGAGATTCCGTCCATAGCGTTATTGAAAGAGCCGCTGAGCATAAAATAATTTACACTCCAGATGAATGGAAATTGGTTGTACGATGGGCAAAGATAACGGGAGAATCCTATGAAGTTATAGATGTAAACCAGTCAATGGTTTTTGATTTTAAAGATCAACTAAAAAATAAGAATTGGGTTAAGAACACCGACAACCATAAAGTTACATGGACGGCTGTCAAAGAAGTGCATGTCGAGGAAACGCAGAGTAATAAGATTCGATATAAGTACTCTTTAAACGACGATTATATGACACTTATTCTTAGAAAGGAGACTAGAAATTATAATACCCCAAGCTTATGCAAAGCTTACTCCAACCCATTTCCCATCAGTAACGATAAGTACAACGACCTTATTAGTCTTTGCGATTCGGGGGTAGTACCTAATAAGTACCATGATTTTTTCAAAAAATTAACTCATTGTCGAAAAGTTTCTAGTAATGGCAATGAATCGGAATAGGTAAATCCTATCGACTAGAAGGACTGTTACTACTTATTATTTTTGTTTTAATAGGATTTTTTTTCTCATTAATATTTTGATCTCGTTGTTCCTATTTTGTTTAATTAGTATCTCAATTAAGTAAAAGATATCAAAGCTTTAAGACTTTATAGATTAGCTTTTTTAGTATTTTTAAGTAGGTACAACTTACTGTTATTAATTTCATAAAAGCGATTGTAAAGATTACATTACATAAAAAATTATTTATCCAATTACTTAAGTATATATAAGAATAAAACTTAGTACATACTCAAAAATTCTTTTATTTTTCAAAAATATTTCATTTCCGTCAACATTATATCATCGTAAGTTGGTAGAACATTAGCGTAAATTAAGATCCAACATTTTATTACTTCAAATTTTCGAAGAACAATGTTGGTTAAGATCATGCAACTGTTAAGACTCCGAAGTATAACGAAACATGTGAATTTTCTTGAAAACTATACATATATTTTGTATTATTGCTATTGTACAATAAAAAGAGACCTTTTTATTAGATGCATGTAAATTTTTAGCTCCGTTGATTGTATATTAAAAAGTATATGACAAAAAAACCGTTGCAAAAACTTTGAATGGCCGCCACGGAAAATATGATTTACAGCAGATCCGTCACTGTTCTACGATCATGACGATATAGACTTAAAGAGCATTCGCTCATGTGCCCTAAACACACATCCACGGCGTCCAATCGAATGTTGTTGAACGACAATTCGGGACAATCACTCGGATTTCTGTTGCAGTCCCCTAATTACGCTTTCAGTCGCTCGCTTCACCAGATGTTCAGAGTTCGAGCTGAATGGAAATTGTTGCCCTAGTACTTAAATTTGAATGTCCTAAATTTAACAACAGGTATAAAAAATCAAATATCGTCGAAAACTGACATTTGAATAAGTTAAATGTGGTCACTTTTATATGTGACAGGGTGTATACTGTGTGATCGAACACGATGGAATTTGTTGTTTAACACGAAGTTTGGTCATATGTTTCAGTTGTTGTCTCCTAATTTACAGAGTTACGCCGGAAACCGTTCGCTGATCCGGTGTTTCGTGTATTCGTTGACTTGAAATTTCATTCCTAAGAATATGATTTAACAAGTACTAGTAGAGTTCATCAATATGTCATGTGACGGGTTGATGTAATGAATGTTACGGAATTTAAAAAAATAGAGACGTCATTGATTTTCTTATTATATAACTTTACTGTCGTGGGACTAGTTGAAGTATTCTATAATATCATCCGTTTTCCAAAGTATTGTAAAAGAAATAATTTATAATTATTTAATATAACTTTATCTTACATTGATAATGGTATTCGCATTAACGTGATGGAACAGGATAGTCGTGGAAATGCTTAAATACAAGAAAGACTAATTTAATGATTTACCGTCACCCCATTATTACTCCACTGCTGGGCACGGGTCTCCTCTCAGATTGAGAGAGTTTCAGGCCATAGTCCTCCGCGCTGGTCAAGTGAGAATTGGTAGACTTCACACACCTTTGAGAACTATTTTTAGAACTCTCAGGTGTGTAGGTTTCCTCACGATGTTTTCCTTCACCGTAAAGCAGCGATAATCAAGTTCTGATACGCACATAATTTTAGAAAAATCTGTGGTGCATGCCTGGGATTCGAACGTCAGACTCTCGATTGACAGGCCGTGTTTCAACCATTCGGCTATCAGTACTCAACCACTGTCAACTGTTGTTGACGTATAATTAGGTATCTCTTCATCTTTTCTTGTCTTGTATTGCTGCGAATCTACAACTGAAAAAGTGAATAAAATTAGCCAAACTATGATCAAAATTTTTAAATCCTTTTCCTCTGAATTCTTTAAGACTCCGTTCAGGTGCGAGATAAGAATAAAATAAGTACTGATAAATATATAAAATAAACCACCAACAAGTAAAAGCCGAACATCAATAAAACTAGGCGCAATGCACTTAGTAAGTTCTTGGCCAATGCAATCGCGCTAGAAATAGATGGCAATACTTGGAGCAAACACCGTAACCTCGTCTCGGGGCAATATCTCCGCGGAATGAGGGTGAATCTTACGTAAGTGATACAGCCGGCCATTGTCAAAGAGTATGAGAGAAGGCATAAAAATCGAAGAATCTTTTTTTTCATATGTACCTTGCAAACAAACATGCAGTCCATTTTTAATCAACTCTAGATAAAATAAGAGCTCTACATAAGGTTCGCCACAAATGCGTTGCTACCCTAGAAGTACGTCACTTCGGATAACAGCGTGTCCCTTCTCTCTCCTTTAGATTAAATATCAATAATTACCAAATACTTTAATTGAGAAGAACCAAATTAATGTACCTACTTAGAGTATGTATGCCTTATTCAGCACTTAAAATTAGATCACAGTATTAATATTAATAACTTACTTTTGACTAGTCCTTAAGAGTACCCAAAAGTTTTATTACTCAATTTAATAACATAGATGCTTTTATATAAAGCAGTGACTCAAATGCCAATTTAACGCTTTTTAAAAGTTTGTATATATGAAGAAACGTTGTAATGATCTAATTAGCTTTCATTAAATGTTCACATAATGAAAAAGTCGCTTCCTTCTCCTCCATTTTTTCGATAGATGCTATGTTTAAGATAATATAGAAAGCCTACGCCACTATTCCAACAACACCTTTTATTTTAAATCCAATACGCCATATTGGGCGTAGAGTGCCAAACAAATGAACAAACATACTCTCAAAAAACTTTACGCTTCTGACGGAATCAGGTAAAAATAGAATTTCTAGCAAATGTCAAAGCTCTATCATGTCTACAATTGGCATTATTCATATTCTATGACAGTGGAACTGTATTGATAAATTGAGCAATCGGCTCGGATGAGGCTAGGGCACTGCTCGCGACATAATAGTTTCACGGTCTCGAAGAAATTCAATATAGCGAAGTCACCTTATTATTTGATAAATAGCTGCGAATAAGTACTTGATACAGAGAGTGAATTAATAGAATCGCGGAGTAGTTTAGTAATTGTTATTGAATGAAATGTTTGTATCGTAAGTGGTTCTTATTTCTATGATTTTCTTTTTATTTGATATATCAATGTATTATTTGTGAGAAGAAATTATGGTATGCCGTTAACACATTACTGTTCCATTGCTAGACACAAGAGATCCGCTCTCCTCAAATCAATCTGGAAAGCACCCATCAAGCTGGCAGTAGTCCGCCAAAATGGCGACCCACGTGGTGGAGCGGTCTAACACGCAGTGGGGCCCGGTTTCGATCCCCGGCCAGACAGACATCTCACTGAGTTTAGATTTCTGGTCTAGGTCTGGTTGTTTGTGTATTCGTCTTTGTGTGTCTATGGCACCCACAACACAGGAGAAAATCGTAGTGTATATCTAATGAGTGTCGAAAGCATTTATGTTTTATGTTATTAAAAAAAAAGTTCTCAAAGTTATGAGAACATTTTTTAAGAACTTTCAGGTATATTACTTAGAATTAATCCCTTGCCTTAAAGCAAGTGGTATTTTGATTAAATTTACATAACTTTGAAAAATCGGAGATGTGCCTGGGATTCAAACCTTGCGTCCCAATGTTATAAAACCAAGATTTTTACTGCTATAGTTTGTGACTAATCTTAAAAGCTAAACCGATGTAGACATTTCCATCACGCAGAGATTACGTGCTTGAACTTGGCTTTGGCAAAACGAAATAAATATTTAGGGATTTTTTTATCGAATCGAAAAACCGTGCGGGAATGAATACGGTCGAAAAAGTTCGTGTCGAATAAAGTAAAACTCGTAACCGTAAATAACGTAAAATAGGTAGATAACGCCTCGCGATACTTTGCATTTACTCATGACTTTTTTATGGTGCTTATTCGAACCTGGAGTCACTATCTTTTTTTTATAGTATGGAAGTAGCAAACAAGCATGCAGCCCACCTGATGGTAAGTGGCTACTGATGCCCAGGGACATCTCTCACCAAAGGTTACCCACAGATGTGTTGCTACCCCTGAGGACTAAGATGGAATGCCTTGGAACAGTATGTCTCCCTTACCACACCCTTCAGACCAGCACGCAACAGCGCATAACACTGCTGTTATTAAGCAGAAATAGGTGTGGAGGTGATTACTTTTACACGTTTCATTTATTCATACCCAATAAGAGCAGTGTTAAACGCTGCTGTGTTCTGATTTCATGGGTGTTGTAAAGGAGCCATACATATATTATACATATCATAGGCGTTTCATCTTAGCCCTCAGTTGCTACGCATTTGTATCCGACTGAATTTTGAGTACAGATATGATAGATTAGGCCCGATAAGATTGATATATAGTTCAATTAATCTTGAATGGGTTGTCCATGACGCGACCTTTATATTTAGTTCTCGAAAGTAGCAACGCAGCTGTAATCGAGTCTAGATAGAACTCCTGTTCGGCAGTCACCACCTAACATCCGGTGGGAAATCCACCATCATCCAATTCTCAAATGCTACTTCAATCTGTTAAAAAAAAAAAAACTATTTTTTTACTTTCAAATACTTCGTTCGATAGGCGAAGTCTCGCTTTTTTGGTCTGAAAACATAACAGGTACCGGCAGTCGTTGGATACATTTCAAGTGTTTTCTGCGCGCCTTCACAATCAGCGATCGCGATTTCCAATTTCACAAGCCATTTGCTGCTCTCTTTAGTTCAGCGATGCCTTATTGCTGTTATAGTATTTATGTATGTCCGTATTGATAGCGGATTTAAATTAAGGAATTGCGATCAATTGCTTTTTCATTTTGTAACAATCGGATAGGGCATTCAAGATAGTCTTTAAGATATCTGATATATACATACATTAATCCTACAAAGTTATTGAAGTGATTTTTGGGAGGGGAAATCTTATGGGTGTGGTTATAAACACGCAACCTTCTGATCTGGAGTCAGACGGTTGCGTGTTCATCACGTCGGGGTCACCACTGCAAATGTTTGGTGTAAAAGGTTGGAGACGAATGAATCGCATGGATGTTAGTTGTCAACTGTTTACTAACAACTTACAATCTAGACACACGGCAGCGTGTCAAGCCAAGTTCAAGCAAAGGAAATGTCTAGCCATCGCCGAGTGTAATATCACTCGAACCACTTGGTGCCACTTTTAACCCTTCTACAACTCAAAACCTCTTTAACGTAAACACATAAAACATCACATCAGGACATCTAGAAGCCCAAATTTCAGCTCGCTCAAACGGTTATAAAGATATGAAGGTCAAAAAGTCGTAAATTTTAGCACTGACTGACTGACATATAGTACCTAAATCTAATCTACTTCCAGATGACCTAGAAGGATGAAATTTGGAATCCAGCTCGGTAATTGCGTGTAAGCGTAGGAAAATAAGCAAGCAATGAGCCTGACATAATTTTTGTATTGAATGTGGCTCTCCTTTTTTACATTTATGTTTTTGGTGGGATCTTAAGAATACCAGAAGCTTTGTTGCATGAAAAATATTTATTGTAACTTTTGTAATGTGCTTATTTTTAAAATTTTTGATTTTTCTCATGGATCACTTTCATATGAGGCGTCCATCTTACACCTCGGGAGTAGCAACACATCGATGACTACAGATAGAATTCCTGTTCTATATGAGGTTAGAGAAGTCCATGGGAAGCCGTGAATATTTACCATCAGGTGATTGTATTCTCGTTCTAATCATTAAAGCTAATAGCGATATCTAACTACACCACACTAGACTAAAATTATGTTCATTAGACAATTATAAGTCAACTTCCTTTAAATTGCTTTCAAAGTAAGGTTTAATACTATTAATTTTTAGTCGAATAAGTTAACAAATCGTCGTAAAGTAAAGCCTGATATTGTGAATATTAGGTCAAATGCTTTTACCTTACCGAGCAGACCCAGGTCAACTTTGTTACACAGCACTCAACGAGCCGTGCGCTTCTCTTGTTGACTTTGATAGCCGATCAGACCCTTCCTCTGCGCGGCGCTATTCTCCACTTTTATTGAGATTTCAACGTAAACAGATTAGTGTTGTGATCCATCAATGTGAAAAGAGCTGCAGGTTAATCTAAATAAATGTTTCGCAAATTCAAATTTCAAATTAAATTGGTTTGTGCTTCGCCACAAATAATTTATATAAATTTCATGAAACGACCATTACGAGGAGGAATGTGAATTACAGAGACATTAGTTATTCTATACCTGCAATTATATTCTTTTATAGCTTGATATATAACGATAAGGCAGACGGGTCAACTGATGGAAAATAGTCACCGTAGCCTATGGACACTTGCAACACCAGAGGAGTCGCTAATGCATTGCCGACTTTGTAGGAGAGCTCTGCTTGCACCTCAAATGAATACCCCAGGAGGGAGCTCATTCCACATATTGCACGTTCGTGGCAGGAAAGAGCGCACATACCAAATCGTGGAGGACCGCCACGAGTCCGATTACGAATGTCTGTGTCAGACCCAGTAACCAGTAGGACTGTTGCAGCAAGGTGTTAAATGCTCAAATAGTTGTAAGTTTGTAGTAAGCTCAATTTGGTGAATACACTTAGTCGCCTTCTACGACATCCACGGGTAGGTGTGGGGTGGTCTATTCGTCGCCAGAGCCACGCGGCATCTACCTATCAGTAATTATTATCTGTACTTTTTATACAAATGTATGGGAATACAAATGTGTAGGACATCTGGTAAAATACGTTAAATTTCCACTCCAATAATCAATTTAAACATATTCATGTTTTAATACTAACTATTTGCATATAAAATATACTAATAAAGTACCCAATTTCATGACATGACTTTTATACAAGACATTTAATTTACTTCAGCGATACTTTTATTATTTATAAGATATAATTATCTCTTCTTGGGAATTTAGTCAATAGAATAATTCCAAGAAAGCCCTTACCAAGTTACTCCACGTCCGTTTTCGTACGCACAAATTAATTTAGCAAAGAAATCATGTTTAAGAAAGAAAGTATAATTATTATTGAACAATAAAAATGGTTATCGTATGAAATAGAGGCTTACAAAGACTAAGCTTTTGAGAGCAACAGCCCGGGAATGTTTATCTGTGGATGTCGGAATCAGCTGCGTTGGACTTTATATTGAGGAAAGAGATTATTTTAAAATGAGAAAGTAATTATATGTAGTTTTATTATCCGTGAAGCGGTAATTAAGATCTTATACTTTCCAGCGTTCATAGCTCCAACTAGCCTTTGAAATATTTGAAAATAACATTTGTTTTACTTAATAATAATAAGTTTAAGTGCCCCATAAAATAAGGAAAAATAACAATATCAGTATCATATAATCGTCTGATTAAAATAAAATGTATTATATAAACTAAATAATATAAAGGCGACAGAATAAGAAGACGAATGGATGTTTGTAACTCATTCACGTAAAAAACTACTGACTACTGATTAAATTTGGAAAACTGATAGTATATGGCCTGAGTCAACACTTTTTCCCACCATAACATGACCCAATTAGGTGGATTCGCGGGAAAAAGTTATTTATCTAATAAAGCCATATATATCTGCCATATGTAACTATCATGCTGCCCACCTAATGGCATGGAAGTAACTGCTGCCGCCCTGGACATCTGTAATCAACTCCAGATGGGATTGGACTGAAGTCGACCACAGATGCGTTACTACTCATGAGTATTAGGTTATCTGTTACCCTTTAAATCAATAGACCAGCGCTTAACACTGCTGTTATATGGCAGAAATAGTTGTACCTTTGTCGTCTAACCACGAGGGCTTCTTCCCCCATTAAGCTTCCACAATTTAACACACAAGCAGTTAGCATGTTTCGAATAATACAAATGTAAACTGATGCTTAACCGAATTAGAATAATGAACGAAAAACTGACATAGCCACTGAAAAATTAAATTCTGATCTTGAACGGATAACTTTATGGACAGAGAGGAACGCACTGGTACTAAATCCTATTAAAACAAAATTAATGTTTTTAGAAACTTCGGCACAAATCAGAGAAAGTAGCTCGAGTAATCCGATTTTAAGAGTGAAGTGATTGAAAGGGTAGCGATTGTCCCTAACCTAGGAATATCAATGGATGAACATCTGTTGTTTGCGCGACATGTAGAAGACTGTGTTCAGATAGTTGAGAATTGTTTTACGCATACGAAATTATCTGAGTACTACATTACGCATAGTCTCTGTGAATGCCTAGTCCAAATTCAACTACGCTGTCACTCTTTTAGTTCCAAAAATTAGTTCAAAGGGTTCTAAATACCAGCTTTAACATTCCATTACGGTCACACGTAAGTCCATTTTGAAACAGTGAAAACATATTAAAAATAGAATACCGTAGAAGACTGCATTTTTAACCTCCGACGCAAAAAGATGTGGGTGTTATAAGTTTGACTGCTATGTCTGTCTGTCTTGCGTGTCTGTCTGTGGAAACGTAGCTCCTAAACGGGTGAACCGATTTTGATGTGATTTTTGGCTGCTGGATTTTTCGGGTGCTGGTTGCTACTATGGGGTACCGTTTATTTTTGGAGACTGGATACCTACATACCTAAAATAAATTAGGGACTGGATAATTGACACGTTCAAAGGCTTAACAATTTAAAACTAGTAAATAAATAGATCGTAAATCGAATAAAGGGCTTGACTTAGCTGTACCTTTCCGCCGCAACGTTGTAATACAATTTGAACAAGCAAATGTTGTATTTCTATAATCAAAATAAAGGTGTAACTCGCTTGAATTTGATGGCCCATCTATAAAAAATATTTTGACTTTTTAAATGGATGCCCACTAGTCTTTATAGCGTTGGGGTGTTTTGAAATTTTAATTTAATTTAATTTTGCTACTCTGTTGTTTGGTGTAGTGAAATCACAAGAACCCAACTACTTATAGAGAAAACTTATATGGGCCAGTGAGAAAAATAAGAACATCGCCACCAGGTCTGCGCCTTACAAACTCTTGTTCCCCTATAGCCGTTCGATAGCTTTCGGCGGGAGTTTTAAGCATAGCGCCACCAGGTGCTGGAATAACCTCCCACCATCTTTGTATAGTGTAAAAACGATTGGCAATTTC
>DWTU01001437.1:0-13275 GCA_018251515.1 Cecropterus confusis | reverse complement strand
ACGCCGCATGAGTCATGTTTTTTCGTGCGTGCAGCCAGCTCTATCGAATTATAAGACGTTGTCACGTCAAAAAGGCATCTTAGAATAAGTACTACATGAGCAACACAAAATGTTACACTCAAACAAAATAAATGTAACCTTTCTTCTTAATGAAAATTATCGTACGATTATAATGTGCTATCGTACGTCGTACGTTACTATGAAATTATCGTACATGTACGGTAATTATTGTAAGGTTGGGAACCCTGATAAGTATGACAATTTATTGGTACGGATTTGTCATTTCATCATTTGACATCGGTGTTTTTCTTAAATTTGAATTTGATTACTTGAATTGTACGGCCTTTACTTGATAGTAAGTAACGATAATTAGTAATTAGTACGTAAACTTGCGACATTTGCTATTCAAGTTTGTAGTGTCGATTTTAAATGTTTGTATTAAAAAATAAATGCTATTAAACCCTCCAAAAAGTACAATTTCAATGAAATATTAAGATAAAACATTAGCATTTCGAGCGAATAACAATTTAAAAATAATTTATATTATTGTTAATGTATTATTTACGACGAATACACAGTTGTATTTTTTTTCCAGATTGATGAAGTGCCGTGGGCGTCGCGTCGTGCATCATCAGCAGCCACAGGTCATCATCGGTTAGACGGACCCGTCGCATTTTCCATACCTAACACAAACATGACCAGCCACTTAAGTAGTAATAACCGAGATTAGCATTAGCATGCAGTCTATTTAATAAAATAAAAATATTTGTTCTCTATGGACGAGGACGCATCGTACTTCTCATTATCTGTCACTTTCTCATCATTCATTGTCACTTGTTGCATCCTCCTGTCATCTTTCATGAAATGTCATTTATGCGAGACAATTGAGTTGAGTTGTCCATACTGTCAGTGTCTGCTTGTGTGTAAAATTGTGTAAATTTTGGTGTATTCGTTTTGTTAATATTTTGTCGTTTACTGATTAGAATGAATAATGCACCACAATTTTCTCTACGTTGGAATAACTATGTCACTCATGTTACGGAAGCTTTCAATGTCCTACGATTTGAAAACGACTTGGTTGATGTCACCTTATGTTGTGATGGAGGAAAAATAAAGGCCCACAAAATGTTACTCTCAGCATGCAGTAATTATTTCAAGCAAATATTTAAAGAAAATCCTTGTCAGCACCCTGTGATTATATTTAGAAATTTCAAATATGAAGATCTCAACGCGATTATAAACTTTATGTATCATGGCGAGGTAAACATATTTCAGGAACAGTTAGAGTCGTTTCTTATAACGGCAGAGCTGCTAGAAGTTAAGGGACTCACGGACAATATGGAGGAAGAATCGACTAAGAATCAGTTAAAAGTAAATGACAATATTTCTCTAGATTTAAGTTCTAAAACGAGTAGGTCTAATAATGACATAGGTGCAGCTCAGTCTTCTGATGAGCCTATCAACTTGGCGACGCTCCCACCAACGAGAGATGAACCCTTGCCTCAAGAAGCATCACCACAGAGTCAAGAACAGGATATAGATATTACTGAGCCCCAATCTGAGACTGTTAGAGCTAGTGATGGTATTGACGCAAAACCCAAAACGGCAACTCCCAGTGACGAAATGCAAGTTGATATGCAATCTACCTCAGGTGAAGATTTATCAGAGAAAAATAATTCTGGTTTGTACATTGTTGTAATCTGAGTAATTAATTATATAGTATCACGTTAGATAAGATAATATTATTGTTTGTTACAGAGTCAGATATGGCTAAATTTCGTTGCCAATTATGTCCAAAGGGATTTAAGCATCCAACTTCATTAACTCTGCACAAGGACTCACATGCTGGAAAGACACAATGTCCGGTTTGTCACAGATCTTTCTCACGTTCTTATGACATGCGGAGTCACTTGCAGCGGATTCATCAGGGAAAGCAGCTAACAATTAAAGAAATCAGATACAAGAATACCAGTGACAATGTGACACCTAAACAGTTTACTCATCACATATAGTTGTAACTTTACGGTAACTAAAGTTACCGTACAATAAATAGCACTAAGTGCTTGAACCTTCAAAAGTTTACAATTCTTGTTGCTACATTTATAGTTTCCATTCATTCATATTCTTGTTTTTGGCATATTTGTAAACATTAGTATTACTTTCTTTAGTTAAAAAACATATGAGAAATTAATTCTTTAGCATTCCTTATATTTTGATTCTCATTTTGTTACAAGTATATGTTGTAAGTTAACAGTTGTCTAGAAAGAAAACATATAAGATGGTGCTCTAAATCTAAATATATCTCTAAAATTTACGATATAAATTTTTAATGTTAATGATGACAAATTTTAATGGATGGAAACTTATATTGGATTATATTTATTTATAACATTAAGTCACAAATGAACTGCTCAGCGCTCTTAGCTTTGGCTATTTTTTATACTAGTCTATATAAATACTGTTTCAATATATGTAATTGTTTATATTCTTGTGTTTAATTTCAGTACCATTATTAATGATATGATTCTCATTGTTAGTTCTTTTTTGTTAAGTAAGTTGGAAAAAGCTGTACCTAAACACTGTTAGGTAAAGATATTGGCCAAAGTGTTTTAAACATACTATCAACGTGATTTTGCATACATATAAATTGATAATTCCATACAAAAAAATCTGATTATATCACTAGACTACACAATATATTATAAGAATACAATACCTTTTTAACTTACTTGTTGATCAAACTCTCCAAATTGTTAAAATCAGTACTCTGCTGATACCTTTGATAATATGATTTTATTCCTAATAGTAAAAATTGGCTGGATGGAAGACAAAATGTTCCTAATTTTACTTTAAATATGAAAAATTTATTGTTGTTTCTGCTTGTAATGTGGCCATTATGATTCTAGAAAAGCGTGATTATACTCGACATTTATTATTTTGTCAGTGAAGTATGCGTGAGGCGGCATTGGATGTATTATATTTGTACCCACTTACCTATGTAATAAGTGGGTACATATATAATACGATGTAAGTAGGTATATATGAAGGTTTCTGTCTGAAGGGTGAGGTAAGGGAGACATACTTTTCTGGGGCATTCCATGTTAGTCCTCAGGGGTAGCAATGCACCTGTGGCTATCCTCAGATGAGACTGATTTTACCTAGAGTTGATTACAGATGTCTACGGGCGGAAGTGGCCACTTACCATTAGGTAATACTGGACTGGACTGTATACTGTTCCATATAAACTGAAGTTCATAATATTTTGTACTGGCATTATCATGATTATAAAAAGTGTTAAAATTATTGGTATCTATTTAATTTTGATCCTAATAGATTCCTACAGAGTTAAACAGGTCACCTTGAAAGTTGTATTTTTTTATTTTATATGCTGTATAATTTGTTGTAACTTCCTACTAGATGGCGTTGCAGCGTAACTATGACTATAATTATGTTGCCATGGATTGCTATGAGACAGTGCCGAATAAGCCGTGTAGGGGGGAGGAAGCAGATGCAATGGGTTCCAAGCTTTAGAGGGCCCAGTATCTGTGTCTGAGAAATTTACAAATCAAAGGAATCATAAGGCATCCTAAGCTAACTAACCGACCGAAGCTTCAAATTCGGGCAAAAGGAAACAAATTTGGTTTTGGCCTAAATGTGCCAATTTTGCCGAAGCCGCAGCAAGCGAAGAAAAAATACTGTAACGATTGCATACATCGCGTTTCAGATGGTAAAACGCAGCGACAAACGCACACTCCGTAGGAGGTTTGCTTTGCCAGTTGTGTTTGAAATTCGCAAAATTTAGTTTAAATGTTATCATTTTTGACAAGTCGCAAACTAATTGTAATCAGTTCTAGAAGTTGTTTGTATATTATTATCATTAACATTTAAATACAAAAGATTTTCAATTTGTTATATTAAGTATTCAGTTTTAGATAGTGTCCGACCGAAGCTTCGGCTTCGGCCACCTTCGGCCAAAAAACCGCCTTCGTCACTTTGGAAGTTTTGCTGATACCGAAATTTAACGAACTGTAGTAAATGTACGACTCCGCTATGGAGATAATGAAGCCCTTGCTGCCGAAGCGCACACTCTTTTATGGGTTTGCGTCGCCAGCTGTTTTTATTAAAAGCTCTTATTTAACTTGCAATGTTTATAAGTATGTAAGTATATTGAAGTCAAATCTTGCAGGCTGAATTTAAACCACTTCTCAGTGTCTAATTGAACTGAAATTTGGAAAACACCTTTGTTTCTATGACAATGCAATTATAATATGTAATCAATATTGTTGTTAATCTAAAATGGCCGCCACAACAAAATGGCCTATTACATATTTTTGTACAACCTCCCCCCATATGGGTATCAAATGAAAGAGATTAATTTGTAGAATACAATACACTACGAAACAAAATTCAATTCCAGGATGGCCGCCATAAAAATTGGAAGATTACATATTTTCGCACATCCCATTCAAAATGGGTACCAAATAAAAGAACTTAACGTGTAGAATACAATATATTATGGAAAAAATTAAAACAATGATGGCCACCATAAGAAAAATGGAAGATAACATATTTTCGTACAGTCCTCCCAATATGGGTATCGAGAGAAAATAAATAAGTAATTTTATATCATATAACAGCTTGTCACGAGATTTCCCAGATTACATTAGTTAAGATCAAGGCCTGTGAGTTCCAGATTTATTCTCGCGACAAGCTTTTATACGAAGTAAAAATATATAATGCAACAAAAGGGTTTGACTAATACAAAATCTATTTTTTTCTTTTTAGTACATTGAAATAAAATCCTGTTTTTTTAAATATGTTTTTATATTCATTTACTGAAATTCACATTATTCAAAGTGTCAACACAACGATTATCAGTTTTAGAAGTTGTTTACATATAATCAACTTAAACCTTTATAAAGAAAAGTTTTTCAAATCGTTAAAATATTCCCTTTTAGTCAATTTGTACCTAAATTTGCTGAAGGTTGCCGATAAGATAGCCGAATAATCTGTTTCCGCTTCGGCCAAAAATCGACGTTCGGTCGGACAATACTTTTAGGAAATTTGGAACTGATTTTCTTGTAGTTTTTAACCAATCGGCTTCGGTCGAAGGTTGTGACGGTGATGGAATAATCTGCATCGGCTAAAATTCTACCTTCGGTCGAACACTTAATATAAGGGCCTATTAACATTTACTATGCGCCCCGTTATAGCCTTATTTGGCACTAGAAGTATCTATTATCTAATATAGATAAGTTTTCTAATGGATAAGTAGTATTGACACTAGGATTCTAAGTCGTGGATGTTAGACAGTTGTACACAAAGACCTGTAAGTACATGAACACTCAGAACCAGAACAGCAAACTAAATATCGTCCTGCCGGAATCCGGAATTCTCACTGTTATATTGGTATGGTGACCGCGATGCCATTCGCGTTGCGTATACTATCCCTACATAGGTACTTACGGTTAGTCACTTTATTTACGGTTGTGGCTCATTCTGGCCTAGCCTTGCGAAAGTGGGGTTGCAATGGCCTAAGGGGATACCGACTTCCTCGGGATTGCATGCATTTATAAAGGCAAAAGTACACTTTAAACACAACCTACTTCCTTATAGGTATGCGGCTAAAAGTATATACTTAAATGCGTGAATTTCATATGTTTCTACATAAAATATTACCGTTCCAAAATATACTAAATACAGATCCATAAATACATTCTAAATATTTGGATGAAAATCAGTTTAATACCAGAGGTCTTAGCTTTTACTCTGCCTACTTACCAAATGCGATTGGATTCATAAGTTATGTTATTTGATTGTACTAGAATATGGTAGGCAATTAAAATTGAAATAAGTCGACATTTTTTAGTGAATGAAACTGTATTTTATGTGCATACAATAATTAGTACCTAATAAATAGCAGGAGTAGTAGGTACTTTCGTGGTACGAGTCTAGTGTCTAGTTAAGTTCGTCGTGCATCCTGACAGCAACATTCTGGTCCTGGTTTAAAGAAAATAACATTACTAACATGAGACAGAGGGATTCCAAAAAAGTTCTGAACGTTAGGATTTTAGGATAGGATTAGGATTTCGGGATGTTTGAGCACTAAAGATGACTATGCCCTATTTGTATTCACTGTTGAGTGAATAGTATTCACCAGGTATCGGCTAGGAAGCGTGGCTGATTGCTACTTCAATTATTAAAAGTACAATAATATAAGATATGATATGCTTAATATATAGATACTTTCTAGTATTACAATTAACAGTGAAAAATTTCAATTTGACATATATTTATGGGGTTATACGATAAAATACGTCGTCGTCGAATAATGTCGTTCGCAATTTATACGGTTACGAATTCGCAATATAAAAATGTAAAGAAAGGGGAAGTAAGTAGTGCATCTAAGCTAAGGGCAGAACCGCCACCCGATGTAGTGAGTGTAGCGTAGCCGGGATAGGGGCGGAACGCGCGGGGGTGGCGGGGCGAAGGCGGAGGGCGCTCGATACGCGCGCGCGCTACTCTTCAATCAGACAGTCGCGTTTTGACGCCCCTTGCGTACGGAGAGTCGCAGGCCGGCACGTTACAACGCTTCGGTATCGATATTTTGAACGCATCTGTTATTAGTACGTATTTATATTTCTATTATTAATAATTGATTTGTGGGTTATGGTTTTTCACAAGCGTAATAAAATAGTTTTTATATCATAATATGCACGTAAGTGTTAGCTGTTTATAATTTGTTTACATTTCAATCACATGTTTATTGTAAAATAAAAGGAGCGATAACTTCAAAAGGATTAGTGTTATGAGATTGTAACGTGGTGGTGCCCAGTGTAGTTTTTAGTGATATTTTTAGTGTTTTACATAGTGCCTATATGACGTGACTTTTCCAATTTGAATTTGTGCCTGTCGGGTACATCGAAGCTTATGATGAACGGTTGCATCGGTGTTATTCTGGCGGAGAAACGAGAGATTTTGCGAAAATAGCACGAGCCTTTATACTTTAAAATAACTGTGTGAATATTTGATGGTGTGTCGTGAACTGGAGCGCATACAGTCGAGATTCGTTCGCGATCGTCGCGCGACGGCGCAATGGGGGTATTGATCGGCGGCGGGTGGCGAGACGCCGGCGTTGCCTGCCGCCTAAATAAAGCTCCGCATGTGTGCTGCCGCCCTACGTCGATGCGTCGCCGTCTCCGCCGACCGACGCGCGACGCGCCTTACGATCTCATGCCATGCCGTCACATGATTTCATTACACATTATAGTAATTGGCGCCACATTACACATTACGTGTGAAACGTAATTTATATGTAACTTCATTCAGCGTTTCAATGTTTGTAAAGTACACGAGTAGCTGGCAAGACCGAATAATATAAGCAGCTATAATCTATCATTTTCATGTTTTCCGATGAAAATATTGATAACATTATGAAATGAACATGCAATAACTCTCAATACATATTTCGTTAACACTCTTGTAGCCATGTCTCTATAAAATTAAATGTCGTTTAGTCTTAGGAGTGTGGTCCGCTTTGGGAGCAGTAAGAACTAAACGTTAAATTTAGAAAATTCTTTAGGTCATGGATATTGCGAATACTAGCTAGAATACTTAACGTTCAGTTATAGGTGTTTTGTACCAACTTATTATCTACTCCTAATAACGCTATTTTAATTTTAAATTGAAATTATTGCGATATTTATTTTAAGGTATTATGTACCTATTAAATTATCGTAACAGTTAAAAGCTTTATAAATTTCTTATACTAACAAAAATAATTAATGATTGGATAGGTATCTCGTGTAGGTAATTGATTCTATATTTACTTACATTTATACATTTATATATTTTACTTATACAAACCACACCACTTAATATTACAGTATAATAAAATATGTATCTTACAATAGCTTTTCCAATTATGAATTTAAAGTAACACAGGTAATTATAATAATTATATTAAATTTGTTCATTTTTGTCTTCAGGTGGAAATGTTGGACTGATTGTGCAGTACGCACAGAAAGAGCCATGGCGCGCATCTCGATAACGAGCGCGCTCCTGCTCGTGGTTGTGGGTGCAGCGCTGGCCGACGCGCTCATCCTCCTACCCCACGACGTTCGCCCCGGGCACGCCATCCGCCACTTCGTCAGCAACCACTCGCGCTACACGCTTCTCGATCCTGAGTACACGTCCTACTTCACCCTACTTGACGATGGTTTACTTATGACTACCTCAGACCTCTCACCGCTGCTGAATCAACCACTGAATCTAGCAGTTTTAGAACAAACACCCTACAGCAGTTCGGCACACTCTGTTCATCTCTTAGTGATGGACCGGCGAAGGATGCTACATTTTGCCACCAGTGATGGCATACATGGAGAGATACCTGAAAATGCCCCAGCTGGAACGGTTGTAGATCTTCCTCCCTTACGCGCCACTGCCCTTCAAAATGTAGGCCCCATAGCTTATAAAATAATTGTAGGCAACGACGATTCCATATTTGCCTTGCGAGAAAAGGGAAAGAAAACAATACCCGATGTAAAATCAGTAATAACAGAGGGTGATGTAGAAATAATTGCATTACAATCCTTTGACACTGAAACGAAGAAATCATACAACATAGTAATTCAAGCTATGGATATGCATGGCGCCAACAAAGCTAGCTTACCCATAACTGTTGATATCATTAACGAAAACGATCATGAGCCTTTATTTGAACAGGAAATTTATTACTTCGCTGTGAATGGAACTGCTGATGAGAGTGGTCGCAATGGTACGGTACATTGGCAAAGATTCTCCAATATCGGGAAAGTTCAAGCTTATGATGATGACGGTGATCGCGTTTATTATTCATTGCTGAATCCCAGTAATTTGGCTGTAATAGTGCCCCAAACCGGAGAATTGATTCTTGCCGGTGAGCCGGATGGCCACGATGCCGAGTTACAGGTGCTCGCCCACGATACTGGTTTTCCGCCGCGAAAAAGTAAACCCGCACGTATTTATCTCGAATTTGTGATTCGCGCCCAAAAAGAATTACCAACACTTCATCGTGAAAAGCGTCGCGTCACTCGCGCGGTTCGGCCTACGAAACGTATTGAGTTCACCGAAGCTGATGGTGAAGTTGAAGGACGTGCTGTTTTTACCCTGGAAAAAGAAACTGACCGAGAAACATTTAAAATCAGAGATGAAAATCCTTGGGTAACCGTTGAACCTAGTGGTGTAGTGAAAGTTAAAAAGAAGTGGGACTATGAGGAGCTCGGCCCTGAGAAGACTATCGACTTTTGGGTCACGATTACCAACACTGGAAATGGAGGTAAGTGATAACCTATAAGAATGTTTATTAATTTATCGGCACTTTATATTTTCCAGTAAATTTTTCAAATTTTTTAAACTCAAATCCAGTTTTATCTCACGAACGCTTTAAAACAAAGTAAAATAACTAAAAGTTATAAAAACTAAAGTCCTCGCTGCTGTCATTTATTTTTTTAGTCGACATAATCTACTTTTTTCACTCAAAAATAATGTCTTTATTGGGAGCGACGCAGGATAATAACAGAGAAACAATAGAAAAAAAGGAACCGACGCAGCGCAGAGAATCGATTATGACGTTAAATAAAAGCATCAACTTGTGTAATAAGCAACCTTTATGTGGTATTAAAGGATATTAAAGCTACGTAATATCTAATAGTGCTCTATCAAATATTTAGGATATTGGAAGAGGCGTAATGTAGAGTCAAGTTATTTGTATTGAATTATGTTATATGATAATTGCAGAGAGATTTTGTACTTTTTTGTACAATATTGTTTTTACTTCTTCTTCAAATATTGATTTTGCGTAAATAGACAGAAGAGAATGCTGGTATTAGGTGTATCATGGACAAGATAAATACACTATAGTAAACACGAGGAATAAAATTGTATGCGTGATATGCACCTGTCTAATCGAATGGTGCAGTGGAGCATGTCATCGTGCCGTCAAGTACCGCACCCGACCGGTCACGAGTCGTGGAGATGGGTCGATCAGTATTTTTTTCGCTATCTTTTACTCTTACTGTCGTTAGACTTCACAAAAATTTGACAACTTTAAGAATCAATGCAATCTTACTTTAGAATCGTAGTAGGTACCAAATTCGTTAAAATGCTTTATCGTACCATTTAATAAACAGGTTAAGGAACGAAGTATAATCAATTGGTCGCTACTAATAGGTCACGAAAATTTCTAGTGGCTCAAGTTTTGTAGTCAAAGTTCAAAGGGCCGAATGTCTATTAATCTTTCCTTAATTTCCATAACACGCAAATATACAATTAAACGCTTGATGCGAACTAATACAGCGCCAAAGGAAACTAAGTGTTGATACGGTTCGATATATAAATTAGCTTTAAGTGTTGTAGTTAAAAGGTGGAAGAACTCTTTCTGGTTCGACTACGGAAGCACTACCGCCACACCTATTTCTGTCTAATAACAGCAGTGTTATACTTTGCTGTATTTTTGTTGTGTTATCTGTGCTGGTCTGAAGGGAGGTATACCTTTTCGAGACGTTCCAACTTAGTCCTCAGGGGTAGCAACACTTCTGTGGCTAACCTCCGGTAAGACTTTGATCTTGTCTGGGGTTGATTACAGAGGTCCCTGGGCGGCAGTGTCCATTTACCATCAGGTGGAATGCATGCTAATTAAAAAAGTCAACGCACAAACAATCAAGCGTGATATTTTTTGCGTGCATTGCGCTGTAAGTAATCAGTAGCACGAGGCATAGCACAGGTGCGTGGAATTTCCATTACAAGTAATAATCGTAATCTAAGGATGGAATGGAGGCAGGTTACCACCGTGCAGAATGCGTTGATAATCGGAGACCTGTCGCACGGTCCCACTCCTCGCCTGACGGTACGCGCCACGTGATGGCGATGTCATCGTCACGGAATTGATGTGGAATGCCACGAGAGATGATTTATTTAGTTACGACTGTAGCCTCACTGCGTGCTCTCAATTTATGTACTATGAGTACTTTCCCATTTGTAACATAATATGGACTGTTTCAACTAAGTCGCGGATGTAAAATTTGTACTGTTTTACTGTAAACGTGGACGTAAATACAATTTACCTTATTCCGTTTCGTAGTGTTCAACGTTATTGATACGTATTTATGTGCTGTCGTAAAATTGCCTTTATGTCATTTTATGACAAAGTATAAATGTGGATACGTAAATTATTAAATTAAATAATATATTTATTACATCTAAATAATATTTTGACATTCGATTCTTCACTTCACCTATCGACCTTATTATATAAACCTGTGATAATTCTCATAATAATTAAATTGCATGCGTATAGATTTTAAAGCTTCAGTTCATTCAGTAACATTTCAGTGCGTGTGTGTAGTTTACATCTTCTAATTGTGATATGAATATAATAATAATCTATTAATGAAAAGATTAACATGGGTTAATCTTTTCAGTATAGTTCATGAGAAAGTAGGTAAATAGGGTAAACATGGTAGTTCCGTGGTCTCGATAATCGAAAATTTTATTTATTAAATACAAAAATTCTACAAATTTACAGCAGTGGTCACCGTGTGTGATGGTATAAAGTAAAAACTATCAGATTCTATACGTATAATAAAACTGAAGAAAGTTCAATTCTGTACATTGAATAAAAACTAAAAAAATAGCCCTAGGGGACTCCATACAAGTAACAGAAGCCAAAAAAACATGTTGAATTTCCTGTCTGTTTGTCTGTTGTGTGTGTATGTTTAACTCAAAAACTACTGGACGGAATTTGATGAAACTTTTTTTGTTATAAAGCTATTAGTCCTCTGCAACATATTGGCTATAATGTATTTCGAAATTTTTTGTCTGTCTGTCTATTGTCCGGCTTTCACGCAGAAACTACTGAACAATCGCAAGCGTTGTTTTGTCAATGCCTCCTTGCCATAGAGTAACTTGAATTTCAGGTATAGAAATTAGAAAGCCAGCGCCATCTATTGACTACCTGTCAATTATATAGTAGAGTATATAGGAGAGAGACACTGATAATTTTAGAGGTTCCTATGTGATATCGTAAATAAACACGTTTTCTTGCGCTTTCATTGCAAACGCTGACTAAATCCTACAAAGTAGATCAAAATAATGTGTATTTCATACATTATTTAGTTATCGAACTTTTACACATTATTTAATTTGGCGTTACGAAGTTCGTTGGATCAGCTAGTGATAAATATACTTGTTGGGCATTCATATTAGATATTTCTTTAGAGACAAGTAGTGTCCGTGTACCATAAGATTCGTAAGCCATAAATTCATAAATAAACAATTTATAAGGCTTATGACTGAGCATTGATCAATACTTATGCTCAAGATTATATTTCAAAATCACGTGAAAATAAACAATTATTTTTGTCAACCTAAGAACGTTAAAATTCTCTACGAATAAAAAATATTTTTAACTCTTCGAATTTTACGAATAAAAAAAAACAAAGAGCACATAGATTCAGTAAGGACATATTAATTCGACACTTAAATGACTGTTTGCCGGGGGATCAAATCTGAACTCTTTTTGTGGCAAACCGGTATGATTGTTGCTGCGGGGCGCAGATCTTACGATTACGGCTTACTTAGAATTATCTATTACAAGCCATGGTTTGCGGCTCCGCCCGTTTCGGTTATTTACACGTTACAGAGAATCCTGCGTGTTAATTCAGGTTATAAACTATACGTGTGCAAAATTTCAGTTAAATCAGCCCAGTTTTTACGTGAAAGGGTAACAAACACTCATACGTTTTACAAACTTTCGCCTTTATAATATTAGTATCATAAATACGACATATATTATGGGCGCCCGCGCTTTTATTTTTAGCAGTTAAATTCCAATGATCCTGGGTATATTCTGCTAACCTTTTTTGTGACCATTTCAAAACTTATTTCTTTCTTATATTACTTTTAATTTATTTTATATTGGTGGTATAGACTGGTGGTTTGCATTTGCATTATCAAGAAGCTTATTATTTATACATGCTAACCACTGTTAAGTGCTACTGTATTCAAGTTTATTTAGAAGACGTGTTAAGGAAGAAATTATTAGACGAGGTATTGCCAATTACTAAGTGCAAATATTTGGAACTTGGAACATGTATTTATAGATAGCAGAGATCACTTATCTTTACGGCATATGCATTCTGGTCTTTAAAACATAATGTAAAATTACGCATATTGAGTTTAAAGTCTTATTTTGTATGTTCTAAGTGGATGTGGGGGAGTGAGCAAAAAACAAATTAT